>NPHW01005907.1:0-20218 GCA_002240705.1 Elaphomyces granulatus | reverse complement strand
AAGGTCTGAGCTCCTGAGATAATCTCATACCAAGTCGCCCGAGCATTCAACAAAGGCATATACTTCGCACGAAAAAGTATTGAGTGGGAAGGTGTGTGGATAAGAGAGCATACGATCCCAGAAGGAAAACGAGGCAATCATCCAAAGACTTTTTCATGGTTCAATGATGAAGGAGTGCAGTTGGCTGTCCGTGAATGGTGCTCAGGAGCGGGAGAAAGTAAGTGTTCTTCATACCCGTCATCAGTTCCGAGTTGATAGATAAGCATTATTTTAACAAATTTCTCTTAGAGATCACAGCATATGGTCTAGCAAAAGCAGTTGGGCGAATATCTTGATTCTCGTCGCAACGACTACAGTTCATCAATGTCGGCATCATGTCGCTTCCTTACCTTCATTAGATCCAAGCACCACGCGTCGTATTCGTGCGTGAACAGCCCGCCGTTGGCGGAAAAAAAGGGCTTTCTTACCAGGCTGTTTACTTTGATGGACACGAAAGGAAAGATGTTGTACAATACCGCAATGAGGTGTTTCTCAAAGCCTGGCAGCAAGCGTCTCGCAGATTTGTTAGCGGTACTTCGCTAACTTTTTTCACCAACTCCTCTATATGGAGTTAGTGAGGGTTAGAGAACAGGAGTGAAAGAGTTTTACGCATTACCTGAATATACGAATTAACCAGTCTGGATTGCGAATTAGAGGGAAATTTTGCCTTCCCCCAACATACATCAGAAACCATTACACATACCAGATGGAGAGTTTCGTAAGTGCTGTCTTCCCTGTCCTTACCCTTGAACGCAGTTATTTGGACAGCGAAGTTTCGGCAGCTATGTATCATATCTGTAGTGTTGGTTGCAATGACTTTCGCGACAAAAGAAATGCAGGCATTGTGTGGCTACAGTACGTCAACCGAGTCGAAAATATCATCATTTTCGAAGGCGATATTCGTCTTCCGGCTCTTAGAGGGCGCTCCATCCACAATATCCGCAAATGTTGTCCACCTAGGAAAGATCCATGGATCTACCCATGCTCTGACATTATCATAATCACACGCTTGCATATGATTATAAGTATTGCAAAACAAATGCCCATGACCCTAGTAGGTAGTTTCCTGTCACGATTGAAGTTGGCCAAGTCTTTCCATTTCCACAATTACCTCATCAAGTGGAGGGAGAGCAATGTCATTCATTCCAATCCTCGTCTTCGTCTCCACCTTTCCTCATGGACCGACGGTGTAAGGTTCGAGACCAGATAACGTGGGGTATGAAGGGTCGGCACGTATATCATGGATAGCGATCATTCTTTCTTTCAGGCATCCCTCAGTTTGTTTGTCTGGCCGTGGCCGGCGGTTCAGGTGCAAAATCAGCTTTAGCTTTAGCTTCGACTGTCTTCAAGAGTCTCTGCGGATAGGATTGAATTATCTACTTATGTACTAAGCAAGAACAATTAGCCATTGTCAGACAAAGATCTTAGATTGCTTAAAGTGTAAAAGAGTGGGAAGTGGAATCTGATTTCAGGTCAAAGAGCTGTCAATAATCCCGACGCCAACGTCTAACGACGAGGGTTGCGCGGCCAGCCATATTCCGGTGTGGGGTCCGGAATCAACCTCTATCTACAGTAATTCTGCCGGCTCTTTCTCCCCTGCTAAGGCGGTGGCGAACATTACCAAATGGTATGCTACTGAAGCAATCTAGCTGTGTAGAGTATGATGTCTGAGATGCATATATATATTCTATGCTGATCTGAGGGCCGAGGCCAAAACGGACCTTTTTTTCACGAGACATTTTCTCGACCAATGATCTGAAACCAGGCATGCTCCACCTGTGGCCTTGCGATAAGAAATGCGACTACGGATTGATTGGACAGATAGCTCGCGCTTATCAATTTGGTACACTAGAGTACCTATGTACCTAGGTATTGATATGTTTCATATGATTGATAGTATGAGGTTCTTCTCCTCCTATTGAGTAAGATTGTCCTATACATACCTAGGTACTCTCCTACCTATGATAACGCTGATCAATTGATGGTTGCGCTGCTCCAGTAGTTAGTTAATGCCATGGCCATGTGGAGAAAGCGCTCTGGTCGCGTTATTTATCACCAGCCGTCGACCTCCCACTTCCCAACGGCCTTTGATTATAAGTAATGTACTAGAACGGATGTACCAAAGATATCAACTACGACATGGCAGAATTCGAGCAGATCGGACCTGACTTGAGTCCAAAGAGAACTGTCTCTGACAAGCTCAGACGAATCGTGAAGACCTTTACTACCAAGTAAGTTCTTGCATCCAAGCGATGGCTCCGGCCATATCCGTGAATAGTTACATAGAAGGCTTGATATAAGACCATCCTTCGCTGACAGATTCCTATATATAGGGAGGGATTGGTGGGTGACTATGATTATGCCTATCTGTTCACACCCAATCTCCCATTCCTGAAGATCCAGCGGCATTCTGCTCCCTTCTTCGGGCTGGACGATAAGATTCCGCTTCTGTTGGCGATGCTTCTCGGGCTCCAGCATGCTCTCGCGATGCTGGCTGGTGGTGAGTGAGGACGTCCAATCCTTCCTTGATTATGGAGGGTTGGATTCGGAGAGGGATAGGACAGGGTACTAATAGGAAGCAAGTCATCACTCCTCCCATCATCCTGGGCGGCACAGCTGGCGCCAACCTTAGTGGCGATACTGCCAATTACTTGGTTTCGACATCGCTGATCATGTCAGGAATACTCTCGGCCATTCAGGTCACTCGCTTTCACATCCTGAAAACCCCCTACTACATCGGCACTGGGCTCATCTCGGTCGTTGGGACCTCCTTCTCTATTATCACGATTGCAACTGGTGCCCTCTCTCAGATGTATTCAACCGGATATTGTCCTGTTGATTCCCACGGCAATCATCTTCCGTGTCCCCAGGGATACGGGGCAATTTTAGGGACATCTTCCCTCTGCGCCTTGCTTGAGATTGGACTCTCATTCACCAGCATCAACATCCTGAAACGGATCTTCCCGCCGCTAGTGACGGGGCCAACGGTCACACTCATTGGGGTGAGTCTCATCGCAGTCGGGTTGGAGGATTGGGCGGGCGGCTCTGGAACTTGCTCAGTTAACCCGGCTGCTCGCGCATTGTGCCCCTCGGCCTCTGCGCCGCACGCTTTGCCTTGGGGCAGTGCCGAGTTTATCGGGCTTGGCTTCCTTGTCTTTCTATCCATCATTCTCTGCGAGCGGTTCGGGTCCCCGATTATGCAGTCATGCTCTGTGGTCATTGGCCTCCTCGTTGGGTGCATTGTAGCTGCTGCGTGTGGTTACTTTGACCGCTCCGGCATCGACGCTGCTCCCGCGGCGTCGTTTGTCTGGGTTCAGACGTTTCCATTAAAAGTCTATGCCCCGCTAATTCTTCCTTTTCTTGCCCTCTACGTCGTGCTGATGATGGAGGCAATTGGGGATATTACTGCAACCTGCGATGTCTCCCGTCTCGATGTCGAGGGTGATATGTTTGACTCCCGAATCCGGGGTGGCGTACTTGCAGACGGTCTGAATAGCCTTCTCGCCGGTCTGTGTACCATCACACCAATGTCGACTTTCGCGCAGAACAATGGTGTCATCGCCCTGACCAAGTGCGCCAACCGAAGAGCTGGCTATTGTGCATGCTTCTTTCTGATCGTCATGGGAATTTTTTCCAAATTCGCTGCTGCTTTGGTCGCCATCCCTTCTTCCGTCCTGGGCGGGATGACTACCTTCCTCTTTTCATCAGTTGCGGTTTCGGGATTGCGCATCATCGCCACGGTGCGCTTCACGCGCCGTAATCGCTTCATTTTGACGGCCTCGTTTGCCGTCGGAATGGGCGCGACCCTTGTGCCCGACTGGTTCTCGTACGTGTTCACTTATACAGGCGACAACAAGGGCCTGATTGGGCTTATCAATGCCATCGAGCTCGTCATGTCAACGGGTTTCGTTGTGGCTGGCTTCATCGCGTTGATCCTGAATCTCCTCCTAGATGAAGATCTGGAAGATGTGCCTGCAATAGAACTAGAAGAGAGGCAAGGGGCTGACGATCAGCGCGACTTGGATGGTATTTCCCGGGAAGATGGGCTGTCCGAGAATAGAGGGCACGATTTGGAAAGCGACGCTGAGAGGAGCAAAGAGACATCAGATAAGATTGTATAGGCGGGGTATTAGTGGCCGATTTCCTTGCCGCCATGTCTAGAGAAGGATGTTTATAGTTGATACCAAGTTATCCTGACAAGTGAGAAGGGTTCGAAATTCATAAATTCCTTTTTAACAGCGTGGAATCAATGAGTAGGGCTCAATGGATGCATGAAACGTGATCTAGGGGAGGACATTGAGCTAGCATATGATAGTAATTCATCCAAGGGTTGAAAAAAAGCGCAAATTGGAAGATGAAACGAACGATTCCATTCGCCATAGACACTGACACAAGGCTTGTCAAGCCGCTCTTCCCAGCCACTCTAAATAATACCTCTTTTCACACTCGTTTATTAATTACCCTACCACCTCTCCCGGAGCAAACATCCTAATGTAGAAGTGTTCACCTGTCTCAACAACAGATATTTTATCGCCGACATGGAGAGTGAAACCTGCGTGGGTTCGAGGGCAGTTTGAGATGATCGAGTTAGTTTGGGTTGCTAGGAGAATAAATGGGGCTCGGAAAGGGAAAACATAAAGAGAGGGAGCAAGAGACTAGGAGGAAGACCCGGAACTTTCGACGACAGAAATATGTCGAGTCGGGACATTTGATATAATGCAACGTGATCAATGATGGTTATAGGTCTTGTCAAAGAATAAGAGATATGGATATACATACGTGGAACAGCAGGCACAAGTTGCATGCCCAAACAAGCGTTGTTCGGATCCCCAGCATCAATACGTCGAAAGCTTTTGAGTGTCCGATCCGGTTCGGCAGGATGGCGGATCCCCGTGTCGGGATCGACGTTAGGAAGGCGGCAGCGTACGGTCCGACACGATGTATAGATCTCAATCGCGTCTTCTTCTTCCTCCTCCTCCTCCTCCTTCTCCTTTCTATTTACTGGTTGCTGCTGTTCCTCTTGTTCATTCTTCTTGCTTAGATCAGCAGACGCCAAGCAGTGTTTATGATCGCGGTTGACAACTCGGATCCGCTTCCACGAATCCTCCGCATATGCATCGGGACCCTGGATGATGATATTAGCCCGAAAGCGCCGTACCGAGAGACAGGGGATGGCAGATGCACAGCGCGCTGCGATATCCCGGACGCTGGCCAGATTGAGCATATGTAGGGGATACGCATCGGCAAACGCCGTGAGTGGCTGGAAACCAAGAGTGGATTTCCGAGGCGCACAGCGGAAAATCTTGCGGTAATCGGCGGGGTCAGCGCGGAAGAAGGAAAGGGGCGGATAATTGGCGGCGGAAGAGCCACTAAGGGCGGAGGAGTGGAGGAAGTCACGCAGCGACTGCGGAATATGTTTCCCATAGTCAAAGGCATGGGGGGAGTCTTTCCAAATGCGAACGCGAGCTGACGGGTACCTATGACGGTTACTGTTACTGTTGCTGTTATCATGGCCATTATTACCGTGATCTCCGTTAACGTTGTCAAGCGGCGGATGGAGAGGGACGCGGAATGACTTCTCACGGGCACACAGTCCCAGCGTCATACCGACCTTAACGGGTAGAGACCAGATCCCCTTGACAATTCGTGGATAGTAGACCACCAACACTCCCTGGGAGCGAACCTCCTCAAGCTCGGAAGAGTAATCTGGTGATGCTGGATCTGGAACCCAGATCTCCGGTCGGACAAGAGCGAGCAAACCGTACCGACGGTCACGCATTGTCTTGAACTCCCATTCGGGGGAATCGGATTCGGCTGGATCAGCGCCTTTCCTAGAAGTGATGTTGTGCTCTGCGAAACAGAATTGCCGGTCATATACAAAGCCGGTCTCCACCCCGTCGGCGACATCTAGCTCAATCCCCGCGCAGCTTTTAATTGGGTAGATAAAAAGTGCTTTAATTCGCCAAGATGGCTGTCCATCTTCATCGATGTCATCTTCCGGTTGACCACGACTGTAGACTTTGTCATACTCGTTCTGGATATTGCTCTGCCTAGCGGGGAGGCCGATTCGCCGGCATCCTTTCGGTGTAGCTGCTGCTGCTACTACGCGTTGCCGTCGCACAAGTAGCTCGGAAAGTATGATCAGTAGAAAAGGTGTGAAGAAAACGACTATCGAGAACAGCATTGTAGGCGAAATATAGGCTGTGATCAGGAAAAAAAAAAGAAGTCGAATATTAATAAATATAGAAAGAGAGGGAGAAGTCTAAATAATAAGGATTTTACCCTTTATTCAACAAGATATATAACTATGATATACCTAGGTAGTTAGTATATATGTAGTGACTCTGAGTGCCCTTGCCCTGTGCCCTGAAACGGTGCTTGAGTACCTGAGGCAATCCAACGGATGCC
Organism: Elaphomyces granulatus; assembly: GCA_002240705.1. Taxonomy (NCBI): domain Eukaryota; kingdom Fungi; phylum Ascomycota; class Eurotiomycetes; order Eurotiales; family Elaphomycetaceae; genus Elaphomyces; species Elaphomyces granulatus. The sequence goes on along the minus strand of NPHW01005907.1, from coordinate 13,771 downwards.
CTAACTAGTGCAAGCTCCCTCATGATTCGTCGCCCCACTTTCTTCTAATTCAAGCTTGGATCCAATCCAGACTTGTTGCCCATATCCTCTCTTATAAAAAATTATCAAGATACCATATGATACATACTTTCATGCCCGATATTCTCTTTCGCCTATGTATTCTGCCAATTACTTTTTCTCCTTATATGTATCATCCAGCTTTCCGCACTTTAGATGCCCCGCACATCCATTGATGGCAGCATGGAAGTCAGTACAGGCTGGAATTTGACATTTACATGCAATTGCCATACTCTACATACGACGACAGTCTCCAGCTTCTGTCACCTATACAGCCAAAACTCCAGATTCCAGCCGGAAGTGCTAATCACTACTAATTGCTTTTTCCTAGCCGCCAGCGTCTTAACCATGTTGTCCGTTTCTTATATATTGATTCACTACCCATATCCACAAGTATATACTCCGGCACGTGAAATCCCGAGTCCTATTAACTACTGCATTGAATATACCCTTCAATAGCTACCTCATGTACATTGCTTGTACAGTAAGAAGCCTCCGTTCCAGGGCATACTTGCGCAGCACGCGCTCCAGTATATTAAACGCACAAGTCACTGTGCGACGTAGAGGGATCTTGCGATCCGATCGCTAACTGGTTAGAGAGGCGAACGTCAGGTTCAATGGTCAAACACAGAACTCCCTAGCAGATAGAAAAGCCGTTTATCATAAATAGTTTAACCGGGATTCGCATATTAATAACTATCGAGCATCTAGCTCTATGGTACTTAACCCAAAATTGCCTCATGAAAGACAAGCCTTGATTGGTGAAGGTCCCCGAAACGCTACCCTGAAAAATCGCTTGTAAATCTCATCGGACAGATACAAAAAAGTAGATGGTAGAGAGAAAGATATGTGGTGGGATATATGCAAGATAAGCCATAAAGTACAATATTGACAATAAACGTAAGACAATGCTTCTTCCTGGTGAATGACATGCAAGTACATCCAGTACTTCTATGGAAACACCGTAGAGTTACGGTCTAATTGTTTGGCCCATCAACGCGCGACAAAACATTGATTTGAAAGAGAGAGGGGAAATGGCATTATAATAAGACATGCAAACATACACTGCCTGCTCACCATTACACTACCGTTCTAACTCCAGCGTGGATGGGAATGTCACCTCGGCGGGTTTAACGACCCAGGAACCGGTCCGGAACCGGAGCCTTGGCTGTAGACACGGTGGTGACCCGGCGCAGAAGGATCGATGTTGGGCCCCGGTGCCTGGCCCGGACCTGGATGACGCGGATAAGGGTGGTGGGGAAGATGCGGTGCAGAAGGCCCTCCGGTCTGGTACGGTATCCCGTTTAGAGGTGTTGTCGGACTTTGGTGCAAGGCAGAGGGAGGAGTGAATGGTCGCCCGATGACTAAAGACTGTGGAGGTCCGCCTAGTCCGCCCGTTCGAGAGGCCTGCGTAGTGGGCGCAGGTGGTGGAGGCGGTGGCGGGGTACTGTGGCCGTATGGCACTCCTCCAGGTCCCGTAACCAAGCCAACCGTGGGTCGTTGAGCCTGCTGCGATTGTTGATGGTGTGCACCACTCACCATTGCCTGGACGTGTTGTTGATACGATTGCTGGCTACTGTGACTGCGATGGAGTTGAGAAGCCATTGGATGAGGAGAAGTTGACGGATGTTGGGTCGGTGGATTGAAAGACCCAGAGCCAGGAGGTTGACGAGGGGGCGGAACATTCAGTGAAGCGGCTGGAGACTGCACAGGTGTCGGGGGGGCTTGTCTATGGCCGTATGTCAACACGCTTGGGCGTTGAGGGGGCGAGGCCACGGCTTGAAGGTAGGCTTGAGTAGGGGGCGGTTCTCGAGAGCTTGAAGGCATAAGGGGTGCACCCTGAGAATGGGAACTTGTAGGCGGGAACACGGCTTGATATCCCGGCCGCTGGGAAGCTGTAGACGGAGGTGCAGGAGCAGGAGTGGTAGGTTGACTATTGGTCGCTGTTGCAGAAGACTGAGGAGGCGCATAACCAGGAAACGTTGATGGTGCAGGAGCCGTGCGGGAAGTAGAAAGATCAGGCTGGTGCTGTTGCTGGTGCTGGTGCTGCTGGTGCTGTTGCTGTTGTTGTTGCTGTTGTTGTTGTTGCTGTTGATGCTGCTGATGCTGATGCTGCTGCTGCTGCTGCTGCTGCTGTTGATGTTGGTGCTGCTGGCGCTGGTGCTGGTGCTGGTGCTGTTGGTGTTGGTGCTGCCGATGTTGCTGGTGTTGCTGGCGTTGGTGGTGTTGCTGATGCTGGTGCTGATGCTGATTATGCTGCTGATGCTGCTGATGCTGATGTTGTTGCTGGAGTTGTTGGTGCAGGAGTTGCTGCTGTTGCTGATGCTGTTGGAGTTGATGTTGTTGCTGGAGTTGTGGCTGTGGTTGCTGCGGCTGCTGGTGGTGCTGGCGGTGCAGCACTGGTGGCTGTTGGGATTGTTGAGGCTGTTGAAGTTGCTGAGGCTGTTGAGACTGCCGAGGCTGTTGGAGCTGTTGAGACTGCCGAGGCTGTTGAGGTTGCTGTTGAAGCTGCTGAGGCTGTTGAGGCTGTTGAGTCTGTTGAGACTGTTGAGACTGAAGCTGCTGAGGCCGCTGAGGCCGCTGGTGCTTGTGCTGGTGCTTGTGCTGGTGCTGTTGCTGGTGCTGTTGCTGCTGTTGCTGCTGTTGCTGCTGNNNNCTGCTGCTGCTGCTGCTGCTGGCTCCTAGGATCAAACCTTGCCATCCACTCGTGACTTGGCCCGCCAACTGAACTGGGAACAGATGGGTAGGTCTGATATTCCAGGTATGAGCGAGTTTGTGATGGTGGCGCCTGTATAGACTGGGATGGTTGTTGCGTCGGTGGCTGGTGCTGACTTGGTGGTATGTACGATTGCTGCTGCGTTGCAGACAAAGGACTCTCCTCAGTACGGTATGGAGTGTTGGAAGCAGCAGATATTGAATGTCCTGCAGCGTAGACCAGCCGTGGCGAAGCTGCACCGCGCACAGTTGCCGGCGATTCCTGGTCGCCTGCGAACCGCTTCCGTGGTGAAAGCTCCTCAGGCTCATCATTGAGGATATTCATGATGTTCGACCTTTTTGCTGGGACTTGACGGGGTGGCTCTGGCTGCTGAGTCGGCGTTGAACTTGGCCGCGGTGTCTCCTTTACCGGAGACACTATTGGGGGATGGGGTGGCTTTTGCGTAGCAGGAGTAGGTGGTACCGGTGTTGGACCTGGATACAGATATGATGGCCGCTGTGGACCGATCGATTCACGACGAAGGGTGGAAATGTCCGGCTCGTGCTTTTGAACAGGCTTGGCTGGTGAGCTCGGGGCCGTAGACAGGCTGGGATGTCGCGAGTGTGAGGCTGCAAGGGGAGCTGTATGCTGGGCGCTGGAAGGGGCTTGTGGGGAAATATATGTCGCCGGAGCGGGAGGCACGGCCGCCTGGGNNNGGGGGGGGGGTGGGGGAGGGGGGGGGGAGCCATGAGACTCCGGCGGTGGTTGGACAAGTGGCCGAGGTCGTATATGCGGAGTGGTTAAAGGTTCCATCCGTGGCACGTCGGAAGAGTGGGGAGCGGTGCCCTGTCTTTTAGCCGGCTGCACTTCCGGCGGACGAGGCGGCGGAATGGATGTTGCTGGAGGTGCCGAAGGACGTCCATCGCGACGCTCGTCCGTAAAATACCCCGCTCGGGGGCCCGGCTGCGATGTACGGGAGGGAGAAACAACATGTTGAACTATGTGTTGAACTGCCTGTGGCCTTAAAGTCCTGGGTTCATCGGTTAATAGCTGAGCGCTAGCAAGAGGCGCTGGTGCAGCAGCCTGTGCGAGTGGCGGGTATCTTGATACGGTCCTTTCTGTCTCCGGGGCAGGCCGCACCGCCAGTGAAGCGGATTGAGGGGAGCGCGGAGGTAATGCAGCAGCAGACCTCCCCTTAGGTATCAGACGAGTCTCTTCCGGTTCAACGACATCAGTATGTGGCGCCAGCGGTCGAGGCGCCACGGCAGATGGGGTGGCCTCCCCATGGCGTCGCTTTGGCGCGACATTGGGCACCGGCAGTGGGGTTGTTGGTTGGCCTCGCAGCTTCCTACCCTCGGCTTCCTGGACAATCTTTTCAAAATCATTTGCTGGATCCCCTGAATCCACTTTGCGCTGGAAATAATTCTTGACCTGGATGCGACATTAGAATATTTGTGCCCTTTGGTGTCAATCATTCCATTTCCTTTCTCGGCCGCTATGGTATGGGACCGCCGCGAAAAATAAATCGAAGACCAGAGAAGAAACTACTTACCATCACTGGTGTCTTGGTTTTCATAAAGTTGGAGATGCTTTCGAAATCCTTGCCAAAGTGTGAGAGAAATATGGGGAAATCTCGTACTTCAGTCACAGACCAATAGCTTGTTGGTTGCAAGGACCCGTAGCCAGTCTCTTGAGTCTGTTTTATTGCAGATTCTGAATCGGGAGACTCGAATGCATAAATGTTTTCCTTGGCGCGGGCCCGTGAAGTCTTTGATCGCGGAGCAGGGTCCTCTCCATCTCGGTCAGACTGTTCTTTAATCCGCACGATTGGTTCGGGTGGATTTTCCATAGGGGTTGACTCTAGCTCTGGCTTCGCCATAACTGGGACAACAGCTGGCTGCGCCGGGAAAGGTTGTTGAGGGGTCGTGGGTGCGGATGGTGTTGTCCCCGCAATTGGGGGCTGTTGTAGTGGTGGCTGCTGGCCTGTTTTCCCTCTCCTTCCACCCCTCGGCCCGGTTCCTGTTCTTCCACCCCGTCGACTGGTAGGAGGCTTTTCCGCTTGGTCACTGTCCTTGGTGTTGGTGCCATTCCCGCGGCGTGTGGGCTCGGCATCAACAGTCTGCTCGCCAAAGGTGGGCGCAGCCGCTCGCCGCGGCCGGCCAGTGTCTGTCACCGGAACTGTCTCTTCGTCGCCCTCATCGGGACGGATGCCATTGAGGTCGGCCATGAGGGCATTAGACTTAGGGCGTGCCGATCTACGGGTCCGTCCCTTACGGGTCCAACGTTTGTTGAGCTTGGCTTTATACTTGATCTCCTCTTTGGTTAGATAGTAATGAAGAATGCATTGCTGGAAGTCACGCCCGGGCAGCTCGTCGGCAATCTTGCCCCATTTCTTCGGATAAGCCATAAATGCATCTGTGAATGCTTTGTGTTCCTCGGGAGTGAAGTCATTGGGTGGTGGGTGGAAACCGAACACCACCACGGCGTCCGCCACATCGACGGTGTTATTCAGATCCTGGAAGAGACCGGCCTTTTGCTGCTGCGATTCGAGCATATCCGGGATAACGGCTTCTCTATCAAGATCTGGTCGGGCCGTGGCTTCCATCTGCCGGCGACGCTCAGATTCTTCTTGGGCCGATATCGCAGACGCCCTCAAGGCATTTTGAAAATCGAGCTCACTGTTGCCCTTGAAACGTCGCCCTTCGGAGACAGGCATGGCAGGGACAACACTAGGAGGGGTAGTGGCAGGTGGGATGTTGGCCTTCTTCTCGTCTTTCCTATGGTCCAGCTCCCAGACCGCCAATCTCCAGGGCTTGTAATAGGATGCATACTCATCACGTAATCGCAAATTAATTTGGGCTGTCTCCCGACGCTGCCTGGCCAGTTCCCAGAATAGGGCCTCGCGGATGCAGTCGTGGGTCTTGACATTTTCCTGATAGACCTCGAGGTCAGAGAGTGGAGTCGGGGGGCCTGACTGCAAAAACGGCAGATTCTCAACTGTGATAAAATCAATCGTGGGGACGGAATAGATGGGAGCGTGCATAGGATGCCCGTGGTTGTCCGTATCAGTCTCAGTTTTACACGTCCCCCCTTGGTTACTTCCGGCTTCACTGTCTGGGGGGACGATGGGCAGCGCGAGCTCCGTTATCATATCTAGCAACTGGATTTTCAGCAGACCATTAACGATGACTGGATCTTCGAGGGTTGGTGGGGGCATCTCTGCTTCCAGAGCCTGCATAGCTCTCTCAAACAGCGCCTTCCGTTCATTCAAGTCCTCCTCATTGAAGACGTTGTTATCTTCCTCGTCGCTTGACGGCATGAAGTCGGGTATGAGGGAAGCATCCACTGGTTCTTCGACCAGGCTCGATGTCCCGGCGGCGGGAGGCACTTCAACGAAGCCATCATCGGCGCAGCCTTTTGACTCCATCACAACGTCGTCGGGATGTGTGGTGGTCTGTGCGGGATCCTCATCCACCTCAGAATCAGCGACATGCAGGGCCATGTCTAGATCCGCTTCCCTTTTCAATTGCTCGTCCGGTGATAAGTAAGAGTCTAGTTTCCGGTCATCTCCAACCGCGAGACGGAATTCTTTCTCATCGAGAGGATCACGGCGAGTTGCATTCGGAGCAAAGGGACGGCTGTATCCGGGACGAACCCATTGTTTGCTGCCTTTTGTAGGTCCCCGGGGAGGAGCAGGAGGCCGGGGCTGGAGAGCTCGTGGTCCAGTAGGTACACTGGAAAAAGGTAGACGAGGAGACGTTGGGGGCCCGGGAGATCCAGCACGGCCGAGGGACGGGGGTCCGCGTGCAAATCCAGGTGAAGTCGGAGTTGATGCTGCGGTTCCGGTAGAGGGCCCATCCTGGGAAAGGGGCTCAACCGGACCAGTGACCTGGTCCCTGCTAAGCATTGATGCTGGTGCGATGGGTGGTGATTGCTCCGACCCCAATTTGGGGGCGCCGCCGCCAACAGGGCTAGTAGGAGGTTGTTTAGAGGTTCGAACTGAGACTTCCTGTTTGGTACAGCTGTCCGAGACGCTTTCCCGTCGCGAGCGAAATTCGATCGACGGCGGCGGCGGCGGCGGCTCAGCTCGATCGGCTTTGGGCCCGGTGGGTGGTTGCATCGACGTGGGGGGACTTGGGTCAGGACCCCGCTCTTTTTCCTGCTTGATGACCGTAGGTGGCGCCGAGGGGGAAGCTTTGTCCGCTGATACCAAGGTGGAGGGCAGCGGAACGGATCCGAACGCGGGCACTTGCGGGGCGGAGGGAGGGGGAGAGCGATGTAGGGCAGAGCTATCCTTGGCTGGATCTGGTCGCAGGGTAGGAGGATCAGTTCGCTCAGAATCTCGTCGGTATTCACGACCGAGCGAGCCAGACGATCCTGGAGGTTTTCGACCTGGGTCGCTACTCGAATTATCTGCCGGTCTATTATCAGATCTGATCGGCGATGCAGTTGGCGGGGCTGAATGGACGGATGGAGTGCCGGCAGAACCCACACCCATCCGAGCATTGTTGCTGTTATTGCTGTTGTTAGTGCCTCCGCCGCTGTTGCTGCTATTGATGTTCATGGCGTGAGAAGCCGTAGTGGGGGAGGTAGAGGTGGGCGTGGAGGTGATGGCCGACAGGTTGTTGCTTTCATTTCTATTTGGCGACCGATCCCTCTTCGACAACTCCAACGGCCGGTCACAATCATCCCGGTCGAGGCGTCGGTCGTCCTCTCGCCGATCAAAGCGATCGCGACGGTCAATGTCGCGATCCCGATTATACTCTCGATCTCGATCTCGGTCCCGTTCGCGATCGCGATCCCGAAAGTCTCTATCCCGGTCGCGGTCACGGTCACGGTCGCGGTCTCTGTCTCGATCCCGCTCCCGCTCCCACCAGCCGTCTCGGGATCGGCTTCGACGTCGAAATGATTCTCGATCATCCAGGTAGGGACCTCGACCACGACTCCGCCCTCCTTCCCAGTCTCCGCGGCCACGGGCTCGGTTAGCAGCCCCCCGTGAAGGATGCCCGATTCCTGGAGAGGGACCATCCGCTGGATTTGATGAGGTTGACACCAAGCTATCCCGAGAATTGCGACGCATCCGCGGCTGGTCGCCGCCATCGCGGTCACGAATATCTCGCGGGGGGGAACGAGAGCGGCCAAATCCGAGCCGGGAGTCTCGCGAATCAAAGTCACGGTCCCGCCGGCCCCAATCGCGATCTGGTTCGCGGCGATAATGGGGTCCATCCCGAGTGTCCCGGAAGTCGCGATCTCGATCTCGATCCCGATCCCGTTGTTCCCTATCACGATCGCGGTCACGGTCTCGATAGTCACCTCGCTGAGAAAAACCTCGGCCTCGGCCGCCAAAGGGACCTCCCCGTGACGAGTCAATCAGCGCCTTGGGCCCTCGCGGCGGTTCGCGGCCTAGGGGAGTTCCATTTGGGTCGTCAGCAGCTCGGGAATTATGCGGAGCGGAGAGGTGGCGATCAGAGTAGCGGGGCGGTGAGCGATCACGGGGCGGAAAGCGCGAAGACATTCCCAGTGCATGCTCGAGCGGCGGAGAACACGTGACTAAGATGGGGAAAGCGGGGGAATGCTTTTGTTTTAGTTCGGCGAACCGAGGAACAGCGTGCGCCGCAGGCGTTTGTCAGCGGTAATCCAGTGGTAGCGTGTGGAGCGGGTCAGGCGCCAAGGGCGGTATCGACCGAGGCTGTGGTTTCGTTTTCGTTGCTCAACAATCTAGCGGATGTAGCATTCTGTAGTCGACGATTGGGTTCTATCTAGGATGGGCAGATAGTTGTTGATGCGATGGGGGAAGTTTTGAACAATCGACACTAGCAAACAGGTATCGCCGCGTAACGGGGAAGAATGGAAGGGGATCATCGAAAGATGAGTGGGCTAGTGGACGTTGGATTAGAGATGCAATAGCCAGGGTTCAGGCGACTGTACTATTTCGGACACCACAAACACTTAGACGCTGCAGGCACCTTGGAGAGAGGTGAGAATCGTTGGAACTAGCAGGAGGAAGAGGAAGGTCCGACGAGGAGTGATCAGACGGGACTCGCTTACTTTCCTGCCTGGGACACAGGGAGATTTTCTTGACAACAGAGATTGCGGATAAAAAGATGCGGACAAAGAGGAGAAAGAGTATAGAACAATGAGATGTATGAGTAGAATAGATGAATGAATAATATAATAGTAATTTGGGAAAGGTAGATGAAGACTTGAAAGTTAGCACCCTGTCTTGAAGACCGAACGGCCAACAGGACTCAGGAATCAGGAACAAAAAGTCTCATGCTCACATGATTGAAGGCACATGACCTTCGGTGATTGGATGCCAAAGTTGAAGTCCTAAGGCAAAAAATGTCACAAAAGACAACTAACCGTATTAGATATGCACTAAGCTTTATAAGTTTGGTTTTTGATTTTAGTATTAACTTTACTTTTCCAGCCAATCAATTTATATCCGGCGGCTGCTTATTTTGCAGGGATCCATGGAAAGCGGCTTTTCGTTGCAGAACAAATGTAAGTCATTATTTGCACCTTGATGAAGGTGTCGTATGGTCATTCAGTTCATATCTCTCAGGGTGAATTTCTATCAGGTAGCCTCATTGCCGGTAATTGATTGACACCGCCCAGGCCTTTCTATCGGCCTTTTCACGCTCGAGCTCGTCGGTTCGATTCGCCAGTTATAAGGTCGACCCAAACGTTAGTTCGATGAAGCGGGCCCAAGTCCAGCACGGGGCTGTTACTATGGATGGTATACCCAATCAAATTGAGAAATGGGAAATGTGAATGGGGGATCAACACAAAGCCGATTGCTCGAAATCGATGAGACACATAGAGAAGGATCTTGAGAAATGGTTCAAGAAGTATGGAATATACCCTTGACAATACAAGATTCGGAGCGGTAGGAATATCTATAATATGGACAAATCGGGAGTAAGATTTCCTTCCGGCGAAGAAGTCATTGTCCCAACATACGTCAAAGGACTATACACCGAGAACCGGAAATCTGTGACCTTTATAGAGGCTATCATATTTCAGTCGACGGGCGAAAGCCATCAACCCCCCTCGCCATATGCCCAAAGAAGTCATGATATACAACTCCGGATGAGGCACGATGTCCACAATATTGGAAATAGTAATAGTAGCAACAGCAGGTGCCGGCGGTTTTCAGTTTTCTGATCTCAGTGATCAGGGTCTTCTCAGCAGCGCCATGGCCAGTCTGAGCTACAAAGCTCGTCAAGGTTCTCCATGAAGGACTGCCCTTGGAGACCAGCTGTCTACTCCTTCCATAATGCAGGGATGGTTTCCACAGTTCGCATGTCGACATGCGGTACCGTCGCTTCTTTGTAGATTTTGCCAGATCTTTCACAGGCAAAGGAACTGGTGCTGCCAGTCCAAAAGCTCGAAGCTCCAGTCAGTGGTCACTAGTCCAGTAGACAGGGTAGGAGCCTCAAGCACACTTCTCAGAGTGAATTTCAGGTTGTCGCTCTCTTCTATAAGGAATCACTGAGGGTAAGATACCAGCCAGGACTCAGGAGACGTCTATCAGACACACTAACCACTGAAGCAGTGTGATGAGTGTCGTCGTGAGCAGGTCTCGTAATAGTGAACTATCAAGGTTTAGCGTAGTGAGAGAGCTGTCCATATCTCTTCTCGTTAAACCTACCCTGAGCTCCTAGGCTAGGGAGTCTCTATTCGTCTTCGAGCAGCGATAGGCTGTACCATAGATGACAGACATGCATACTCAGATGGCTCATGATCATTAACTCAATGCCCTAGGTAGGTAGGTATGTAGAATCGACATCGAAATTAGGATCAACATTGCTTTCAACATCCTGGGGCATGGTCGCAAGTGAAGTCGTCAATGCTAATACAAAACTTCTTCAAATTATTAGATACTAGTAGTAAGTTTATCCAGACTCTATGCAGCCAGTAAAACCCACTGCTGACTGGGCAAAGCGAAACACATCACTGTAGGTATGAAATAGCCCACACGAGTTTAGTCCAGAAGAATTCTTGGGCGATATGACGCATATCCGGGGCATAAAGCTGAAGCCGTTGCTACATCGCCTCGATTTCGGGCTTGATCTATCTATTTTTCTCTCCAGCTCCCTTTTTGCTCGCTTCGTTTTTCTGCAACGGACTGTATGTATCATACATTGATTACCTCAAGCTACAGCATACTAACAAACTATATAACTTATTATATAATATTAGTAATAATATTTACGTATGATAGTATTGGTCCAACAGGAAAATTCTTATTCCTTCCAACCATTATTGAACTGCAACGTTTCAGAGGTGGCTCATGGGATTTGATGTAGAGTGGGGGACCTTGGTGGCTATAGAGTTGGCTTATATTAACTATCATAGGTATAGTTACCTAGGTTAAACTTCTGTAGCTCGCCCACCAAGGTCCTCATATATATGCAAGTACTTGCATTAGTGTCTGTGCACAACCAACCACTTCAACTGATAGTTATTATACATACATATAACAAACGTAGCTGCGGCCGGAAATTGTTACGGCTGATTCCTCATATCATTTTTTTCATTTCGTATGGGAAAGTCTCATAGTCGGAGGGAGATGTTGTCAACTTCTGCACTTCAACATGGCTCGTGGCAGATACTATAGTAATGTATGTACATGGAGCTTAACTAGTAGTTAGAGTTCTCCAGGGTATGGGAATATGTAATATCATTTACATTTACAATTATGATAGGAGAAATTTGGATCCTTAATTCTCATGTCACTTCAGAACAAGGCTGCACTATGCATATGTGATGAGCTTACATATGTATAGTCGCTCGCATATCCCAAGCCTGCTAGTCTGAGACATCATTATATATCCTCCTATAACTAAAATTCGCCCTGGAGATCTACCAGCTGGAATCTTTCAATTTCGCTCTCAGATTCCTCACTTGATCTCATTCAAATATCTTGTTCTATTACTCTACATCATGGCTACCGTAAATTTTGACCCAACCAATGTTGACCTTACCACTGCAAATCCAACGGAGGTCATTTGCTTTCTCCAAGCCAGCCAAAATGCGTACAATGGAAACCTTGGAGCACGGATATCTGCCCTCTTTGTCATTCTCATTATCTCCTCAGCAGCCACTGTATTTCCAGTCATAACGGGCCAGTCAAAGCGCTTCAAAATCCCTGTCTACATATATCTCTTTGCAAGATATTTTGGTGCTGGAGTCATTATCGCAACGGCCTTCATTCAGTAAGACACTGCTCTCCATTCTTATCTCCTTCAGTGGATAATGGCTAACGGGTTTAGTCTAATGGACCCGGCGTACAGGGAGATAGGCCCAAATACTTGTGTTGGCATGACTGGGAATTGGTCCGTTTACTCCTGGCCACCAGCCATAATCCTCGCCTCTGTCGTTGCCATGTTCCTTCTCGACTTTGGGGCAGAACGATACGTAGAAATCAAGTATGGCACCGAACAAAATCCCGTCAGCGCCGAAGCGGTCGTTACCGCCGGTTCAAGCGGTAACCAATCTGATCAAGTCGAGACAAAGCTAGAGCAGGGGCAAAGAGAGTCAGCCAGTCGTTCCAACGACGCAGACCTCAAAGCAGACCGTTCCTTTAGGCAACAGATTGCAGCCTTTCTCATCCTGGAGTTCGGAGTGATATTTCATTCAGTCATCATTGGCCTTAATCTGGGCACCTCAGGACCAGAGTTCTCCACGCTCTATCCTGTAATTGTATTCCACCAATGCTTTGAGGGTCTTGGGATAGGTGCGCGTATGTCGGCTATTCCCTTTCCACAGAGATTTAGTTGGCTACCGTGGGCATTGTGTGCTGCCTACGGGCTTACAACACCAATATCTATCGCAATTGGCCTGGGGCTACGGACGACATACAACAGTGGATCTTTCACTGCTAACACCGTCTCTGGTACTTTCGACTCTTTGTCGGCAGGTATTCTCATCTACACTGGATTGGTTGAGCTCTTGGCAAGAGACTTTCTCTTTAATCCCGAGAGGACAATGGATAACCGACGACTGACCTTCATGATTATTTGCCTCCTGGTCGGAGCGGGGGTGATGGCGCTGCTCGGGAAGTGGGCTTAGGTTACATACATTTCCGGCACCAGTGACTGGTCATGAAAAGCAGCCCAGACGAACCTCAATGCAAAAGCACTGCAGGATTGCTGGATCGTAAAGTTTAATACTGATATTTCTTTCTTGGCTTACAATGTTATTAGATTTTAACGGGATGCTGAAGCGATGCCCAGAAAATGAATACGGCAAGTCCTTGGGCTCGAATGCACAGGTTTTGGAACACTTCTTGTTTTCGATTTGATATAGTAGTATGTACCATTTGTGCGCTGTGGATAATTGAAAATTACATCTACGTCTTCTAATTATATGATTATTATTATTATTATTATTTCATACACCGGGGGCCTTGCGGCAGCTGTGCGGTCCTTCTACTCATTAACTGATTCTCGCTCCCTGTGCGGGAAATATTACTCCTCAACATTTCGAAAGCCCTGATATCTAAAAATTCAGCGTTTTTCTTGACCTTGAGTATAGGCTGCCGTACTTGAGCATGTAAATGCAATCAATTTTGTGTTGTTGTTGATATTATCACCGAGTGATTTCTCAGCTTTGCTTTTGTGGCCTCATTTTCCAGAGCCCGAGCCGAGCCGACAAGAAACCTGCTAGTAACACAAGCTGGTAATCAACAACAGAAGATCGATTGAATCCACATGCTCAAGGTCAAGGAAAATGCCGAATCTTTAGGTTACAGGGCTTTTGAAATGCTGGGGAGTCATATTTCCCGCCGGAGCGAGACTCAGTTAACTACCATAATTGATGTAAAGGTTTCTCCCTCGAATAGAAAGCCACCAACATGTCCAGACTATAATTTTTGAAGTGATACATATAGGAGATATCCTAATAAACAAAGCTATCTGTTTTAATTTTGAAAATATGACTGCGTTGTTGTGATACTCTAGCAATGCAAAATTCTGATTTTCCGGCTCGTCTGTCGTTCTCAAAAGTATCGAA
>NPHW01005894.1:0-24222 GCA_002240705.1 Elaphomyces granulatus | reverse complement strand
TGAGGCGCCCTAAAGGGAATGGGATGGGAAGGATCCCATCCAACAGAAAGTGTGCGGAAGAACCTTTTTGAAAACTGTGGCTGGTGCAAGCTGCGGACTGTGTTGGAACATTCATTTGCTAAAGGTACGCAGGGACTGGTTATGGATGGGATGTTTGTATCATTTGGATGTCGATTTAATGGACTTGGTAGTTAAAACGTTACTTAATAGTCACCGAATGAGTTATTCACTAAGATTGAACCTCAAGTACTGTCACTTTACTCGACAGTTCAAGTTACTTTCCACATCAGCGCCTCTATTGATTTAAATCCCAGTTAATCTATTATTCGATCGCCCGATGCCTTTTATGACCCGCGCTTGAGGATACGCTCTATATGAGGGGGGCAGCAATTGGGGCTGGTACATGTCTAGGATAGGAAGGAGCTAGGGAGTTGCACATTATAGCGTCTCTTTTTCTCTTCCTATCTCTCCTCGGCTTCAAATTCAACTGACTGACGACATGACAGAACTCATTATTAATTAAGCATATCATTGGCTCCGGAAGAAGCACCCCTGCGGCGCACAAGATCCTCTTCATGGTTGGTGAATTACTACATTTCATTTCTGATTGCTGATGATCTCCTTTTCTTTTCGTACTCGAATCAAGGCCTTCCCGACGGCGACCCTCTTCGCCGAACACCGACGGGTGTTACGAGAGGACGGATTCAGGAGGTATATCGATGCCTTCGTCAGTGTTCTCAGCTAGTCTAATCAGTCTTGACAAAGATAAGTGGCTGAGAGTCCGAGACTCGTATACCACAACCACAGCGATTGGAGTCTTCATAACATCAGTATAGAGTCATCATTGCCTCAAGATTCTATCCAGAAGTTAAAACTAATTATTATGGACAGTCCTTTAAAGTCGACTAAGATAAGCCTTATCTTAGTATTATAATAATTAGGTTCAACTTCTGGATAGAATCTTTAGGCAATGAAGACTCTATACTGAAGTTATGAAGACTCCAATCGCTGTGGCTGTGATGTACGAGTCTCGGACTCTCAGCCACTTATCTTGATCAGGCCTGACTAGACCAACTTCCGCGTCGTGGTTCTCTCCGTCAAAAATATTGGAACGACGATGGGTTGGATCTGGGGGGTAAATACCCTAGTTGGAATACCCTATAGGTGAGGGAGGAGCTGTATAACTAGTCAATCAAGGATAATTGCGGCAACTGGCAGTCTGGCTTTTCTCTGCAGGGAAGAGGATGCCACTACCAGCTAAGTGAAATACCTGGCATGCGACGTGAACAAAAGTTGTGCTCCTTTCTGGTCCTCTTCTCATAGACCGCTCTTACCAGGCCTACAGAGAAAAGCTCCTTCTTGACTTATAGGGTACACTAAATATGGGGGTTTACACACCAGGTCCAACCCATCGTCGTTGCAATTTCGAGGGTAAGAACGACGACGGGGTCTTGATCCGGAGGCATCCGACATACCTTCTGGACTTGTCCTCCTACAACAATCGTACCGATTCAAGTCGTCGTCTCCAAGGCCTTGCTTCGAGTACTAAAAGAAAAGGAGATCATCAGCAATCGGAAATGAAGTGCAGTAATTAACCCAGCCACGAAGAGGGTCTTGTGCGTCGCAGGAATGCTTCTTCCTGAGCCAATGACATGCTTAATAAATGAGTTCTGTTGCATTGCTAGTCAGTTAAATTTGACATCGTGGGGGAAAAGGAAGAGACAAAGAGAGGATTTTGTGTGCGACTCCCTAGCTCCGTCCCATCCTGGGAATGTGCCAGCTCCATTACACTTCATCATATTCATGTTGTTGTAAACAAGTTTTTCTATATTACAGTTGTATAAACGTGGATCCATAATCCTGGGCACTTTCTAAAAGCGAGATCCATTTATCTTCCAGAGTGATAAGCATCTTATCTGGCTTACGATTGAAGTCAGTTAATGTTACTAGTTGAAGCAACCTATAAACCTTGAAGATATCGCACTCTGGACAGCTGTACGTAGCAGGAGCAGTATATTTTGTGGGATGAATTGATCCTTGGATTGGACTTCCAAGTACTACACAGCTAAAGTCACCGCTTCACAAGTCGATCCTTGGACTTTACAATCCGTTATTACCCATGCTGGAGTAATAAGCACTTACTGTCGACTTGACGACCATGTCTTCTTGCGTCTTCTGCAACGATTCAAATTCAGCATTCTTGGATGTGTTCAGCTGGCAGTGATGCTATATATACCAGACGCTTACACACAAGCTTAATTTTTAACGGATTAAAGTCTGCAAAGCTTTCGCCATAGCATGCAGCACCGATTTCTGAAGTGAGAAGCCAAATCCTGCCAGGGAACGGATAAAGTCGGAAGAACTGTGGCAAGGTCTTTTTTCATGACAATGATCGTTCTGGGATAACCCCCTAGAGTATTATCCTCCATTGCTTGGTTTTGCGAAAAGTGATCCATCTCACCAAGCCCTGGCGACTGTTCTTGGGACGGAATTGCCATCGATCATTTTGTATATTCTTTGAGGTTCTTTCTATATTCAGGGCGGTGTGACTCAAAGTCCATGTCGAATGCTTTTTATTATTATATAGACAGAGATCCTGGCCCCGGCCATCTGTCCATAGATATTTGGTCCTTTTCATTCGATTTAAGGATCATCTGTCCTTCGATGCGGCATGGCTTCATAGCTATCAATAAAAGTTCGATTTATGGATTCAAATCGACTTCGAAGATGTGTAGAATTCAGAAAGCTACATTAGCAAATGACACATTGTTGAAGATACATAGTGACATCCTTTACCCAATAATACTCTACGACTCTAGGATCCTCATCCATCCGCTCGGTTGCTTCGGGTCTTCTTTACAATGGCCGGTAGGCTGCAGAGCGAATGTTTGACATGTGTATCTGGTTTCCAAATTGCTGATGATTCAAAAGTTGCATTTGGGAATGAGGACTTGAATAATAATAAAAATTTTATTGAGCTACACGGGGCACCAATTGCATGAAAGTGTGAACAAACCACAAGACAGAAGCAAATATATTGGCCGGCCGCGGGTGAAAGCAATTCTTTCTTATTCATCAGAAATTGCACTAGTTCTTCCAGCCGTCTTTTTAGAAGATGATACCTCCACCATCTCGGGATATTCACCATATGGCCATACCAATATTGGGGGAGGCCCCGTACATCTCTGCAAGAGCTAGCCAGGATGCCAGTAAAAACCCTTCTGTTTCCCATGCCACCTGTCCATCCACTCACAGGAGCACATGCCAGTCCGCATACACCTTGATCAAACTGCAGACCTCGACGTTGATGTGGGCCCTGTAGCGACACGTCAGATATGGAATGTACGGCACCATCCAGTGCCATCTTGTCAGTGGGGGTGATTCCGCCGTCGGTAGGGATAGCCATTCGTTGGTCAATCAACTTTTTTAACACCCAATCCGTCACCATGAACCTTCAAAATACCGCCGCGTCTGCCCGATGAGATCGCGCACCATCCTCCGCAGTTGGCCCATGTCGAAGCTGATATCCTTATAAACCTTGTCGTCCGCCCAGTCCACCACCCCCTCAGCCGTTCGCTGCTTGTTGAACCGCAGGCATCGGGCACGTAGGGTTGTGTCCGCAGGGACAATTGATCATGGCGGACCGGCGTCCGTTTGTGATGCCGAACAGTTATTTAAATTTGTAAGCTCTCGTCTCAACTCCGCTTCTTCAGATTTTGCCTCCTTGCTGTAAGGAATAGGGTAGCGTGACTAAGGAGATAATTCTGTTTCGACATATGTCAACATTAGCGCCCAAGACCTCAATCAACTCATAATCGCTGAGATAATTTAGCCCAAATTAGACGTCACTTACCAATTGATCATGCACGTGGTGGGCATAGGCCCATGTTTTAGATATGTTTTTCTGTTGGTCCAGTCAGCAGAGAGCTCACCCACGTATATGTAGGTAGAAAGACGCACAGTTGCAACAGCTGTTGTTATATCGATATGGACCTCACTATCCGGATACGTGTCGCAAGCGAAGCGAGTAGCATCGGGCAAAACAATAACCTTGGCGTGCTTTTCGTACGCGTCCAGGATCCATCGTAATGTCACCCGGGAAACAATGTTGTCATGAACGATCCACTGTAAAAGGAGAGCGTTGTCACTATTGGTCGCCCGTTTCCGGATGCCGCTTTACGACCACATAAAATTAGCCTTTTGTTGGCTAATAATTCTCACCATGTTACATACCACTTATTACGTACCGAACATCATCGAAGGCGATTGCGGCATCTTGAGTTGGTAACTTGGGATAATCAAAAACTGAGAGCCCGATTGTTTGAAGGGATGTCGCTGTGCTAAGTCCTGATGGCTCTTTTGAAGTCGACCTAACTCGTGAGAGGATGAGCATTCAGATTCTTGACCACGATGGCGTCAGCAATGGAGGGCAGCAAATGAGTCCGCAAGTCTTACCCTGCTGGCACCACTGTTCCAAGTTTGTCAGAGCATTGACCATACTCTAGACTATCATAAATGCTTTGCACAGCGGATATTTGAATATGGGTGTCATTGGCGATTTGTCCGACGCTCGAGTTGGAAGCCTCGAGCCTTCCCTATCGGAGACAGCCTATTCAAGTTGATATCATGGTGCTTGTCAGATTGAATGGCAGGGATCCTGCCATCCTAGGAATTGCCTCTGCAAAGTAGAGTACGGCCAAAGGTGACGGTCCACGAGCCTGGATGATAAATTATCTGGCTTGTATGATAGTTACCTCTTAAGTTTTAACAAAGGGTTGGACTTCTTAAAAATTTTCGAGGGTGGGCAAAGGTTCGTGGGAGTAACTACGGCAAAAGTTAAGCCCGAAATTGGGGTGGGGTCAGACCAATAGGATCGATAGCCCTCAATTATAATCTGCATCTGAGAGTTCTAACCTTGACGAGCTAGCTCATGAGGCCTAAAAATACTCAGAGTGCGGCCCAAAAAAGTCATGCCCTAACAAATCGAGTGCGAGTGCTGAAAGGTTTTCAAGCTTAAATAAACTATAGAATAGGTATGAGTCATGAGTTCTCGACCCTCGACCACCGCTCGTATATTGCTGCCACGCAACGGCGCTCCAGAATGAGGCACACAGGGCCACAACCGGCCTCGCGCTTCGATTGTATACCCATCGGGTAGCGATGGATGCATATATCACAGTTACAAATAGGATACAGGCCCAGGATTGGTGGATCGGTGAGCCCTGAAGCCCGAGGGACCTGCACAGATCTATCAGTCCTGACTCTTGTCGAAAATTAATCGAAAATTTGCTAGTAGAGTAGCCCCGCAGAGTCGCAGAGGTAACGTGTCGAATATGTCCACCTGCAACCGCAGCAGCGCGATCCGCGGACAACTTGCTCCTCGCATAAACTATACTATCTAAAATATATCTTCCGGATATTATATATATAACCTTTCATTTCTAAAATGTATATCATTTGCAAGAGAGAGGGGAATTCATTTTGCTTCCATGGAGAAGCTAACGTGTATTGTATAGAGGGAGTATAGTAATTACTTGCAGAAGGCGATGAACTAGGAATCGAAAATCAAAGAGCTAGGAAAAAGCAAGAGAAGCCGAGAGAAGGGGATACATGTATGATTTATTGCATCTTTGTTAAATCCTCGGGTAGGTGTCGGCTGATTGAGAGTTTCTTTGCTGACTGTCTGATCTTATTCCACCACGACGTGAGCTTCCGATTGAAGTTTTCCGATGATTGTGGGACATAGAGCACCGCAGTATTCGCATTTAGGAGATCCTGCATCAGTTAGCCAAATTAGGGTCCGTTTGGCACGATATTTAGGGTAGGGATAATTTTCTCCTTTCTTCCCCGTCATACCTCTTCCAAGGCGAGTGTAATAAAAGAGACGACAAAGGCAATCCATCGTAGAGAGCCCTTGGCTGTCAGGAACTGGCTACCTCCCCGAAACTCCAGAGTCCCTGAGCAGCGTCCATTGTGTGGGAACGTGTTCTGAAAGTTCCAAAGCACATATCTGTTCTCCTGCATGAATTGGCACAGGTCTTTCTCACTCCCAATACTCTTGATTGCAGCATTCACGCTGGCAAATGAGGCGGAGGATTTGCCAACCCGGACAAGTTGCTTGACCCTGCAGTCAGACCGAGTGTTCATTGCGCAGTACCTGTTGTTCCGTCTAACGGGTGGGAGGATAGCCTGGACAAAGTCCTCGGAGATGACAATGGCGAAGGCGATGGTTTTCAGGTCGCTCAGTGAGAAGCGGCTGTTGGTGGTGGGAGGGGTGACATGGACGTGCCCTCCACATGATGGAGCCTTGCGAACATCAAAGTGGATAGCCATGGCCTCCCAGAATTCGGAGAGAATATTCGTGATATTAGAGGTTCGGGTATTCAATACTGGGGATACGATTTCCATGGCCACTGGAATGCCACATTAATTTCTATCAATGAAGCGAGATTTGTGCGATATCTGGATGACTTACCGCACGAGGCCTCCTGGTGCTTGAGGGATCCATCTCTGGTGATGAACCATTTTTTGCTGTAGTATTCCGGATGCTTTGAATAATTGTAAGGGGGGTTGAGATTATCGGCAACAGCAGGTATATTCCTGTTCTCTAACTTGTCCGCCAATTGCTTGAACCAGTGATTATAGGAAGCATTGTTGGAGCGATCAATGACAGGGCCGTAGGGCCGTACTATAGTCTCTATCTCAATACCGAAGTTATAGTTCTCATATGGTGCCATTATTACCAAAAATCAAATCTCAAATCCGCAAGAGAAGGTGTAGTAATAGCGCATGATCAGTGGAGAAGGACGATCAACTGTTCAACTGGGAAAAGGTCCGACTTACCCTGTACTTCAAGTTCTTCACCACAAGAGCCTATTTGCTGTGGGATGGAGGAGGCTGAGGATAGTGGAGCCAGGTGGTGATAAGCGGCCTCAAACCTAAGGTTGAAGCGAGCGCCGCATGTTGGTGGATGATAAGGATGTGGTGTTATATTGGGTAGCCTTGTTTCTGGCAGGAATCTGCTTCGCAATGAAATCGGGCAAAAAAACCACAAGTGGCGTCAGCTAAGGCCCGCTCTAAAATTGGACACCACTGAGGGGAAAGTAAAACCGAGAGAGCTGCAGCTGCCTGCAGATGAACACACTCCAAATTCAACATTCAAGTCAGTATCCGTTCACCTTCTAGAAACAAGCATTATCGTCACTTATCAGTTACAATACACTCTCACAATGGAACAGTCATCACCGCCGTTACAGAAACGGACCTTGTACTTCGCATTTGGCAGCAATCTACATCTCCAGCAGATGGCAAAACGCTGCCCAGAAAGCATTTATGTCGGCCGGGCTCGCCTCCCCGGTTATCGATGGCAGATCAACGAGCGCGGCTTTGCGAACATCGTGAGCTCAAAGGAAGGCGTGGTTGAAGGACTTGCTTACGCACTCTCCAAAACAGATGAAGCGAGATTAGACAGGAACGAAGGCGTCTCCAGAGAGTTTTACCACAAATCTTACAAAACGATAGAGCTGATTCCAGCCTTACCTCCTCTGCACGACTGCCGTGTCTCGAGAATTGTTGCAGAAGGCGGCCCTAAAGAATTTTTGCGATCCACCGTTACAGAAGAGGCGCCAACGTTTTCAGGGGCACTGGTCTATATCAGCCTGCTATATGTACAGGAAGGATCCCCAAGGCGGGAATATATCCATCGGATGAATCTGGGCATGGATGATGCGTTAATACTGGGGGTCTCCGAGTCATACATCTCTACAGTGCGAGCTCGCATCCACGAAATGCCGCCTCTCGACTATCAGAGCCACCAGCTGGTAACGAACGAACGAGGTTCTCCCGAGCGAAGATTACTTGACTTGGGGGGCGAAAGCCTTTGTGCCGCTTCTTCAGGACGAGAGTCAAGCAATCAGCCAAACAGCATGAAAGAAGACCGATATGACAGACCGGATAAAGTTCCCTTGGGTCACTCGATACTACAAAAGGGGAAAGCGAGGGAGCATCAAGAGATTGGAAGGGGTTCATTATATGGAATCCACTAGACCATCCGGCCGTCCGTCTTCCATGCGCATTGAATCTCCATCCCCAAGACGACGCAAGAGGAGCTCATCCGACTCGGTTAGCCCTGCTGGCCGGCGACATGTCCTATCGACACGATAACACGTTATTCCAGCTAAAGCGTTCACAAATTGCATTAACGTATTACGGCCGCAAGAAGAATTTGAGAGAACTACTCCCGGATGACTATCAATAGATTACATTTCTTTGCTTTATTATAGCCAGCATTCAATCATCATCATCACCATAACCAATTCTGGGCTCTCTTTACATAACAGCTCCACTCGCCGTACTCTTATGATCGATCTGACGTTCCCTGCTCTGCCCCAGCCTGCTCCCTTAGCCATTCTAGAAGCGTAGAACCTCTTCTCCAAACGGGGGGCTTTTCCTTTGAAGCCGCAATGAGAACTTTCGGCTTGCAAAGGGTCCTTCTGGTGGTGGAGTGTTCATCTGTGTCCTTCCTGAAGACAAGGCCTGGGCACACGTCAAAGAGGTAAACTATACGCAGGTCATCTTTGGAACTATGTTGTGATGTGAATTTAAGAATTTTGCCAGCCTCTAGCACGTTTAAGCAGGTGTAGCGGTTGAAGTCGTATCTTGCCTCATTCCCGTTTTTATTGGCCACCATTCCTAGTGATGACCATTCAACAGTGTAGATGTCAGTTGCCAGATGGAGGTTATGTGCAAGATCTATCGCAGGGGTGATGATACTCCTCCATATCGAATCATAGAGCTCCTGGAACCCCGTGTCAGGCACCAGAATGCTGAGCATTTTAGCAAGGTCCTCGGTTCGATATCGAGCATAGTTCAACCGGCGAGAAGTGAACTCGGGCTCGCTAGCCAAAGCTGAGAGAGTATCACTGCGCCAGCCTCGGCAGATCGCCGTTTCTGACATCAAGCAGGTAGTATTAGCTCGCCTATCCTTCAAGGGCATTTCTCCCTAGGGTCGCCCGCTCACCTCTCCCCAAACGCATGAGACCAAGCTCGACTCGATCCAGAAGTTGAATAATTGTAACAGCTTCATCCCGGTGATCATGTAGTGGACAGTAAAATTTCTTGTCAAAAAACTCGGAGCACAGATACTGCATGATCGCAGCTACAACATGGAACTCATCCGACTCGCTAGAGTTGATATATTTCTTCGCTTGGCTGCTCGTCAGTTGTAGGAACTTCGTCGCAAGCTGGGGGTCACATCTTTTGCGCCGTAGAGAACCATCGTCCAACTCGTCAAGGATGGCACTCAGTCGGTTCTCGACCCATCTCTGCACAGAGGCTACTAGACCTTGGAAATATTCTTGCGCCTCAGTCTCCGTGATTGACCTTCGGCGAGGTTGAAGCCGAAAGATGTGGTCGTGTGCTTCTTGTAGCCCTGCGCGAAGATCGCGTTCGGTTTCCAGCCATCCCAAATTATCTCTCTCGAGTTGTAAGCCTTGTTCTTTGGTGCGATTTTCCAATGCTGCTGTATCATCGCGAGCTTTTCGGAGCTCGTATTGGAGCTGTTTAATAGTATCATCTTTCTGAATAACGGCATCTTCCAAGTCCCTGGCAGTCCTCTCCGCCTCGAGTAGCTTGGCCTCCATTACGCTTTTCCGATGTCCGATTTCAAGCAAGGCGAGTAGGCTTATACACGCCGTAGTTGAACAAAATTGGATTTCAAGACTTCACCCTGTTGGGGGCGTTTTTGTGAGGTGTTAAGATTGCTTGAAGCAGGTGTGTCAAATCTATTCCATCCATCCATTCGGTTAGGTATGTCGGTCGCTTTGGACTCGAGTCTCCATTTGACTGGGCAGCAATTCTTGCGATTGGGCCCGCATGTGAGGAGGTAGTTTCTCATATGACTACATCATAGCAGCGCTAACAAGGCTGAGAAAAAAGTGGTGGTGATGCTCTAGATGACCTTGTCCAATGGTGTTCAGCTGTGCAAAGCCCCAGCATGTATTATGGACCAATGGTCCCGCGAGTACGATCTCTCCCTACAAATCATCTGTTGTTTCGTGCCCAAGGCTAATATAGTTCCAAATTAAGCGAGAACGACAAACTTCTCAGCCTTGAATATGCATCATGTTGTACTAGTCCACACTAGGATGGCTAGGCATTCTTTTACTGGCCGAGATAAGGTTGAAGCGATATTTAATGCCCAACCATTCGCTATTGACAATCAGTCGGCTTTAAATATCCACAATACGAATTCCTCTGATAATACCTTTATGTATAACCTCTGTCGCTATCACACAATAATGCATGTCTAGTTGCTCTGAACATATGTTTCAAACGAGGCTGAGGCTCGCGAATTTTGCTTTTTAGAAGACGGGGCTGAGATTGCTAAATTTAACAAGTGTCAAATATAAGTACATAACTGACTCCTTGTAGGCTAAAGATGAGCCTTTTTCAGATGCCTCCAATTATTTCGAATCTTCCTCTTGTTTAGCGTTGATACTTTCTAGTACGATTCATCATGGATCGGGCATTTCAACGTCTTTCCATAAATGAGCGCAGAATTGTGGTGTCTATTGATTTTGGGACTACATTTTCAGGTCTTGCTTGGTCGGAAACCAAACGGGTGCGTCTGTTATTTGTTACGAAGCCGAAGTAGTTACATAGACTTAATGTTTCCCAGCCCGACCATCAAAATGTCATTGAAAATTGGCCGACAGCAAGCGCAAAAGAAGGAAAAAGCAGTCCGAAAGTTCCCACGGAGCTCCGTTCTGTTGCGAACGGATTCCAGTGGGGATTTCAAATACCATCTTCAGCAAAGCGGAACAAGTACTTCAAATTGTTAGTAGTCATAGGTCCCCTAGTAGCTGAATTTGCGAGATTCAGCTGACAGTTATACAAGACGTCTAGATGACCCCAGTGGCTCAACTACCGACACCAAGTCTCCGGAAGAACTTACTCGGCTCTATCTTTCTTATCTATACACACACATGAAATATAGTTTGGAAAAGAGTCTTTCCGCTAGTACAGTGTGGTCGACTCCAATCGACTATGTAATTACTGTGCCAGCTATTTGGACGGAAGCAGCTAAGCAAAAAACGTTGACGGCAGCTGAAAAGGCTGGATTCAAGTCTAGCAAGAAGACATACTTGGTGTCTGAGCCTGTGAGCTGGCGCTTATAACCCTTATGTGATGGCGTACTAAGTTCTAGACAGGAAGCAGCCGCTATCTATACCCTGAACAACCTTCGCTCCTCAACTCTTGGCGTGCAAAGGAGCTTTGTTGTCTGTGATGCGGGCGGAGGAACTGTTGATTGCATCTCCTACCAGATCGTGAAGCTGAGTCCTCGGCTAACGGTCAAGGAAACCACCAAGGGCACGGGGGCTAAATGCGGCTCTTCAATGCTAAATAAACGCTTTCGGCGATATATTAAACAGAAATTCGGAGAAGAATATTGGGCAGATGATGATCGTCTTCGAGAAGCTATGGATAAGTTCGAACAGGTATATCGGCCGCCCCGAAATTTCCATTCTGTTGCGCTAGAGTACTCACACAAAGTACAATGTAGTTTAAAAAGGATTTCACGCCTCAGGGAGAACCGCTATCCCTTCGAATTGAAATGGGCACAAACGCGAAGTTGGGAGTGCGGAGAAACAGATGGACCATGGATCAAAGCGAGATGGAATCCAAGATCTTCGACCCGATCATCAAGGACACAATTGGCCTTGTGAAAGAACAAATTAGCGCAACCGGAAATTCCGTAAGCGCAGTCTTACTGGTTGGAGGATTCGGGCAAAGTAAGTATCTGAAGGATAGGGTAAAAAAGGCATTATCCTCCTCCGTCCAGGTCCTGCAGCCTTCGAATGGCTGGACGGCCGTAGTGCAGGGCGCGGCAATGTTCGGGCTTAGGTGCGTAAACGAAAATTATTCCAAATTGCACGTCACTTCTCGGACAGCCCGCAAGCACTATGGAGTGCTACTCAGTATGTTGTTCGATCCCGCGAAGCATAATATAACAAAACGGTGTGAAACCTAGCATCTTGATTAAAACAGATCTTATGCTGATAAAGATACAGATACTGGTGTAAGAAACGGAGCTGCTACGTCGTCGATGCGCACTCTTGGTTTATTGAAAGTGTGAGTGTCGCTAAATATTCACTGTAGAAGCTCAAATATTAATGCATTGCTCCGTAACAACAGGGACAAGAGGTTAAAGAAGACACACCACTCCGTATAGAGTATTCTCATTTCATTCCTGTCACCAGGGGTAAAGGCGAAGCACCCAACAACATCTTCAAAATCTACTACAATGAAGTTGACAGAGTTGCGCCGATCCATACGAACACCAACACAAAGCAATTAGCCAGACTAAATATACATCTGGACCAAATCCAGATGACCTCCGACAAGCAGAGTTTGGCAGCCGATGGGTATTGGTACTACGTAATGAGTGGGTTTATCGAAGCTACCTTTGGATCGGCTTTGGTTACGTACAAACTTAGTCTAAATGGCAAGTTGACATTGATCTTTAATATGAACGCTTTTTTTCTTTTGCTAACCGAGAAGCCGTATAGGCAAACAACACGATATCATCACGGTGGATTATGAATGATCATGATCCACTGTGCAACTGTTGGAGACACTTAAGCTATGGCTCCAGCTGACTTCTCGTTTTCTATATTACTTTCTCTATCGATGATTGTTGTCACCTTCTCCATTTCGCTTAGTCAAAGCACTATTTGTGTCGGTCGTCGCTTTAGCCTAGGATTTCTATTCCAATATATTCGCATTTACTCTCTTTGGGCAAGACGGGACATACGCGTACGCAATGTTTTTCTTCCAAACCTTTCTAGAGATCTAGAGAACAGCATGGCTTGACTGTTGTCGGCGTAAGCCATCTAGTTCTAGGGCTGAAAGACCAGTGTGCCGATAACTAGTCGACGGCATATTTCTCGTTGTTTCAATTGCCGCATAGCCAAATAATAACATCGAATTTATTAATTGACCATATATTAAGATCCCCCAAGAAATACACCGTTTTACCCTTCACCGCTTTACTTTCATATTATCATTGACCGCTCCATAGTGTTGATTAGCAATCAGTGCAATCGCTTAAGGACATAAGTTTCATAATAAACGCCGACTAATAATAAGATATGGTCCGCTTGTCTCGGTCCCCCACCGCTGGGGTACCGGTCGAGCCATTGGAGGATATATGCATGTCACTAGATTAAAAGATTCTGCTAATATTATCACTCTAAACTCACAGATCATATAACCAATTGACTTTCAGCAAAGCTAAACTACCAATGATTATAATATTTCAATCTAATAATAATAATAATAATAATATCCAGACAATACCCATTATCTCTACCCAGCCCATGTATCATTTCTGCCCTTTCAATCTCCCTTTTCTCAGCAACTGTATATTAATCATAGTATATTGTCGCAGAATCCGATTTATTTATATGATTTTGGGATTATATAAATAACTTTTTCATTTTGGATGAAATTTCGGAGAATTGGATACCTTTATGAGGTATGATACCTAGGTTTGAGTAACATGGCTGCATTCTGGGTAACGTGGTACTATCTAATTAACCATTATCCATTATCTCGCTAGGCCCGCCATTTTCTATGTAGTATGTATCATACTATGATAGAATTACTCATGGGTAAAAGATCAATAGGACTTGCCTGATTATACATGGAAAGTACGGGATAGGAGATGACCGCATATGCAATAGGACCAGATAAAATCCAAATTATTCTATCTATATCAATGGTGAATTGTGTCCTTCTACTACATATAAGGGAGCAAGAAGTATGTCAATTACATACGTACCGACCCACCGTTCCTTGCCCAAGGGGCTAGATTTCTAATTGAACCCAAGCTTCAGGGATACGAGAAGTTTTGGGGGTCTGTAAGAAATGTACGGAGATATTTTGTTCCCAATAATGATGTGGTTGGTAAATAGTATGTAGTTTCTGATGTACATATGTACTGCTTCCTTGTCAGGCCGGTCTCGCATGGATCATAGTGTACAGATTACCCCCACAACTATTATGCTGACCGTGACGGCATTCGTGGGGGGAAGGCTATCATTCTCTGAGTACTAGTAGACATGTGGTAAGACTTTTTTGTTTGATCATCGTGCTACTAATTACCATTTTGAAGTTCCGATCCGAGACCATATATTTATTATAGCATATTTTAAATCTACGTCCAACATCCATGTCTTGATTGGAATCTGTGCATGCTAGCGCTGTCAACCTGCAGCTTCGACACTGGACAGTTGGATGACATATATGTATTTACGCAATCCGTATGTACCTACACCGAATATTATTCGCCTTGTTGTATATAACTATATAATCACATTAGGTATGAGAATCGTAAGCTGCTCCGTCGTTGGCCGGCAGATAGCTACATACTATGAGACTTGGTGGGGTCATTGTTATAAAATTAGGTCTGTTACTTAAACTTACTTTCATATTCCGAGTTCGATTAACGAACATACCTAGGTTGGCAGGTCTTGTGTGCATAACCAATGGTGGATACAATCAAGGAGTTTCGGGAGCTGCCGCTATTAGTTAAGGGTGTGGAGTCTGTAGTAGTTAGGGCTATCTTATCATTAAACCGTTCGGCTGCTAACCTGATTTGACCAAGTTCAAACTGTCAGTTATCATTTTTTCGGTATGACAGAACCACATGAGAATCCTTAATAATTGCCTATAGCTTGTTAACATATATATGGATGCACTTACCGGCCATAACTGCAGCATATATATGTTGTATTAAGTATTGGATTCCATCACTGGACCATAAATTTAGATGCGCAAGGTACTCGATGCAATTCCATTGGAAATGGCGAGGCTACTGAAGAGCCGCTGACCTCGACTATATTCAGCATGAAATCGGTTACAGTATCCCATAATTGAACCACGCTACTTCCTGCAAGGCATTATCCCTATATGCACCTAACTTGATCGGCGAAAAGGTGGCAGTTTGCCTTATGCAGAGATTAAACCCTCAAGGGTCGCCACCAAATATACCGAGATGTGGGGGTTTCACCCTTGCGGAAACGGCTTCCCTACAGTGGAATGAATCTGCTAGACAAGACCTCTGATTGCTTTGAATGACTCGAAACGTTGGGGCTCAAGGGAACCGAAATGTCAAGTATATTGTTAAATGAAATCAAATACATCATTAGTGAAGCTATCTCATCTAGAGACGAGATAAGCTCCCGTGTGCTAGATGAATTGACAAAGATCGGTGGTCCGGTAAAACCGACATGCTCCGGTCCTAGGTATCTTCTTGCATGTTGTTGACATATTTACTTTCGTTTAACTTGAACTTTTTGGCCTAGTTTCGAACTGGGTAGGCGTCATTTTTGAATTGTGGTGTAGCAGTAAGTTCGTCCCTATTCAAGAAAACCGGAAAGCATGGAAGGCTGATCCATTGCTTCCTGGAGCAACATAGATACAGCGACGCCATGCTAACCCTATCAGATGGACCTCGACATGTTGCGGCTACATGCTGATTTTGTCCATATTAGAGAGATGGTCTGGTCTTGAGTGATATAAGCACGGCAATAATGAGTTATGATACTCTGCATCCATCTCGACCTGTTGAAGATTGCTTCTATGTGTTGCAGTCGCTGTGTCTAATAAAGGGGATGCGGCTTTTATTCAAGCTATTTCGCCTTGCTGGAAATGTAAGATCTTAGTATCTGTACTTGGCCCTTCTGTAACCGGAAAGGGCGAGAGACAACATTTCCTCCATAGATTCAGCTCAATCCTGCTGAGGACGACGAATAGAACACGATGAACACCAAGATCTACACAACGCAGACATGGACCAGAACCAATTACATTTCTCTTCACGATTCCGTGCTCTATCTAGTGGTCATGTCAGAAATGGGTCGAAAATCCCACTCGCTTAACAACAGAAGACCTACTCGAATTAGCTAATTAGCATCGTATGACTGATCAGTGATTAAATTGAGATTATCTAGCACTGCCTCGTTTCCTTTCCTTACTTTCCTTACTGCACGCGCGCTTACTGTACGTGTTTGGTAAAATTGAGCTACTATATACTCTAATTTGATCGACGCGACGATCGCTAACAGTATGCATATCATGGCTGCTACAAAGAATATTGTGAGTCTGGCCATGTAAGTTCCATATTCGGTACCCCTTTAAACTTTTCCGAGCTTCGGTGTGTAGGATAGTGAATAAGGGATGGGGTGAAGGAGAAACGTAATAGAGTAAATTGTCGAGGAAATAAGGGGTTGGGCGTATTAGTCATCTTTGCCTTACTCTTACCTACTAGTGTCCTTTATTGTTGTATACATATATGCGAACCTGCTTCGTACGTACATTACCTTGTAAACTAGTTAAAAAGATAAGGAGTGACATTAATTGGAATTCTGAACCCAGATCCCTGGTTTTATGTACAGTATACTTTGTAGCAGCACTTGCTATTCTCAAATATATCTCTTGGCGTTACAAACCTCGAAACAGAAGAAAAGTTAAGTAGTTATTTAAAGAATAACTCTTTTTTTCTTGCGATTTCTCCATTTCCCAGTTTCATTATATCCTTATTAATTGGTTCTCATTTCTTCTTTCTGCTAATTCAAAATACAAAGACTTACCGAGGTGATATACTTCGTAATTTCCTGTAAGATATCAATCTAACCTTCATCATTTTGATACCTACTTGCCAAATTTGAGCCGTAAACGCGGAAACGAAAATGTTTGAAATTGCAAAGATGTCCAAGAAAAAACGTAAACATTAAGAGCCATGTGAACAAGGAGAAATCCCGCAGAGATCCAACAGCCCATATGAATGCAATTCCCTAACGTACCATATACACCTCATTATATACTTATATTATGAATGTGCCAGACACTTCAATAGCCCTGCTTTTGTTATCATTTTTAAACCCGGAGAATCAATCGGCAGGTTCTTTTCCGCCTTTACATTTTCCCTGTGCAATATGCGTATTTCTAGCGGTAGTACGAGTGAAGATGGCACCACAGTGTGGACACTCTGATTTTGCTGCAGCACCGGACCTTTCGCGCTGGTGGCGTAATAGATTGCTGAAAGTAGAGAACTCACGGCCGTTGCATCCGTGATCCCAACATTGCGGTTTTGGTCGGGACTCGATCACGCGTACCTGACTTTCGGGTTCAGGAGAACCCCTTATCGAGCTTGAGGGGAGATAAGGAGATGCTGTGACCGGCACCCTCGAGTCGGGGGCTGCTGGATGGGGGTACAGTGTGGACCTTAGATGCGTCAATACTACAAATTTGACAAATCCCTTGCTGAAGATGCACCTACGTGACAAATGTTGCTTGGTTTAGGTCATATCCTGGTTGGCCAAGATTGTATGTCGTCATGCTTCATAATTGCCAAATTGTTAGCTTGAAGCTTGCACTCATGTCCAGTCATGGGCCCTTACTGAGGGTAGTAAGATTGGTTCGATGGATTGTTGATTCTCATCGGAAATGGTTCACCTGGAAACAGTGGTGATTGAGAAGAGGGGAACGACACCGGAGCTGAAGCTGGAAATGGTGACAAAGCAACTTGCTCTCCTCTATGAGGTAGTTGCTCAACTGAATCTGCTCGTTGCGTTGGATTTTCAAATTCAGACCATTGGCTTTGGGGAAAAAACTCGGTCTGTTGCCGGCTGTTTTGAGGAAGCATATTTGGAGTATTGCTCGGTGATAGGAAAGGTCGGTATTGCGCTAGAGATTCAATACTCCCATGAAAATCCTGACTAGGTAAACTTGGTGTACTGTCTACAAAAGAGTCAGGGGTTAGTTTTCCTTTCTCAAAATTAGCCAGGAAGTGAGCCATACGATGGTAGTTCGAATCCATTGGTTTTGAATGATATGCTTCTCTCGACAGGTCTAAAGGATGGGAAAGAGTCATGAGATCGAATGACCTTCGTGGACTAATAAGTCGAAGTAAAGTGAGGACTGTAGAATTACCACGTACCTGGGGAGTTGAGGGGGCACTTGATGTAATTGATGGGTGAAGTTAGCAGTGAAAGGCGCGATGCTTGATCTAGAAGGCGTGGAAACAACGGGGAATGATAAACTCTGCAGGTTGGATCCTCCATCGAAGGTCGAGAGAGAAGAGGATTCCTGTCCTACAGTGGCGATGTCGCTGCCAATTCCAGTGCGATTTTGTTGTGAATGGGAATCAGGCTCCCCAGAACCTGATGGTAGTTGTCTTGGACTTTGTCGTTCAGGAGCAACTAGGCCTATTGCCCTACCGACCCTCGATGCCAACGGTATGCGTGACGAGGAATCTGGAAGTCCAGTTAGAGCTGATGAGCGGTTCCTACGAGGCTGAGAGCTATGTGCGCGTAAGTTTTTGAGCTTTTTTGGGGACATTTGAAGCTTTTTGTACACTCTTGGGGAATTCACGAATGCATGGCATGAGATGGAGGCCACTGTTTTCATAGTTGGGGAAGAGGAATTGCCTATTGCTTTCACCAAAGTATTTTGGTATTTGGCGGGGGCGATGCGGGAGTGTCTCATCAATTGACGACAGGAAATGCTGCAGTTTGATGTATGTATGTACAGTACGTACTTACATCAAGAAGCAAAAGGAAGGCCTGTAGAGCAGAAAGAGATAGTCTCTCTCCCACACCAGGCAATTAGAGAGTCTAGTGATGTCGATAATGTCCACCACTTGATCTGCTTCAGCGCCACGCCTTGGAATATCTTTCGTGGTTGTGACCGATTGACAACGGGGGGCCAAGATTAGAGAAAAGGACTGGGAAGACTTCTCTCCGACAATCACTAAATACCAGCAGACCCTATTTTTCTCTCGGATGAAGCGGGTTTGAATCAATAGAAGAAAGCAACCTGCATATCGACAATGGTATGTAGCTTGACAATTGACAAAAGAAATACTAATTGCGCCTTTCTTGGCAGAACCGCGAGAAAGTCACCCCCCAAGGACCCCAGAGAGCTAAGACGGCGCTTTTTGGGGGCGGCTTGTAATGAATTCTCCTATGTTTTGGGGTTCTCATGGTTTATTACCCCCGACGGAGCCGGTTGTACCTCGCATTAGTATGGCCTCAAAAGGTTACGCTAATAGATGGTCACTTGCATTTATGACTGGAAGTACAGGCCATCAATTTATCAATTCTCTTCTTTGTCAACGTGGAGTTGTCTGTCCTGTTCCCTGACTCTTTGAACACTTGCGAAACATTGAGCGTGGACAGCACGCAGCTTTACTACTTAATGCCCCCACGTTGGCAGCACCGTTGAACTAGGCAAATCTCCTCCCAGAGAGATAGGACACTATGATAACGGGTTGTACTAGCTAGGGCTTCATAGAACCCTGAAAACAGTAGCTGTTAATGGGATCTTGGAGTCCATTATGACGAGAAGGTCAAGTTTCAACCCGTGGGCTCTATTGTAGTGGAGTTGACTGTGACTATCAGTCAAAGAAGAACGTTGAATCTCGAATCCTCG
This sequence comes from Elaphomyces granulatus, assembly GCA_002240705.1. Taxonomy (NCBI): domain Eukaryota; kingdom Fungi; phylum Ascomycota; class Eurotiomycetes; order Eurotiales; family Elaphomycetaceae; genus Elaphomyces; species Elaphomyces granulatus. The sequence continues at coordinate 4,725 of NPHW01005894.1, read as the reverse complement.
GTCGCTTAATAGCGGGCGAATCGGTAAAGATTTCTTATTTGCTTTCCTGTTATTTTTATCTTTTTCCCACTGTTTTCCTTTTTCTGCGAAAGCTTGGCATCACAAACACCATATGGCGTCTTTGGATTTCTTCAGTATATAAATTCTAATTCTACGAGGAGTTAGCGCCGCCTATTCTCTTGTCTCCTCAACTTTGCAAGGCTGGCTTCGGTAGGGATCGATTGCATAATCTGATATCATGCATATGATGGTGTCGCCCATAGCTTCGATGGATACTAGTAGCAAAAGCAACCATATGGTCTTATGCTTAGGGACACATCTTGTCACTTTTTCCCTTAGATTTTAGTTCTTTCAAGATTTTTCTTTTGTTTTTCTTCTCTTGTCTTTCAAAGTTAAAATTAATTTTGAACCTAATTCTGGTTCGACCTTTCGGTTTGCGCCTGAAATATGCACGTGCTTGACGAAGTGTAAAAGACAAATAGATGTGATGCTGTAGCCACATATCCAAGGCTGACATCATGTTATCCCAAGGACTAAACGTTTTCCCATGATTTTGAACCTTTCTAAAGCCAATTAGATTCATCCAAGCCTATCATAGTAGATAAAAGAAAACACTGAAAGAGGGGTCCCCGCACTAGAGTAATTCTGTGGGTCGACATGCCACATATAATGACCAGTTAAAAAGGCCACACTACCAGTAGTGATAATTTATGGTGTACGAAATTGCTTTATAAAGTAATGGGATGTAATGGTGTGCAATTTGATCCAAGATAAACAGTGGCAAATTCATCTCATAGTTTTTGTCATGTAATGTAATAGCTGAAGTGCAGGTCAGCTAATACCTACATAATCGCAGAGAGGTAGTAACTCAACAAATAATGCTATCTACTATCAGTTGAGTTGAATTAGATTTTCGTAATTTATGTTGTACACCCCTCAAATGACTAATCCTATTTCAATTTTATTTTTTCCCTTTTTTTTTTTCCTTTTTTTTTATTTTCACCCCTCATTAATAATTTGCGCCATATCAAGTACCTAGATATAGCGTGCTGTTCTCTATTTCTAAATGGCTGTTTTAACTGCGCCGTTCCACCCTTTGCATGGACGATATCTTATCTAATGCTCGAAGGTCCGTCCCATGTGGTGTCGGAAAAATTAGAACAATCTGCAAACTAACAGGCTTGGAATCTCGCTCATCATCGGGTTCATGACAGGTCCGAGGTATTATCATAGGCGGATATGTATTGAATCACCGCGTAGTTGCCAATAACAATGCATGGAAAAAGCTTATATGCAACCTCAAATATGAAGTGCATAGAATTACCCACCTGCAGTTCCGGTCGTGGGGTGAAGGGGCTCGAGCTTCAAGGGAATAATAAGGCTTCCAGCTAGGCTGATCTCGAGGTTATGTTCAAAGCTCTATGAAGTAGAGTCCCCTGAACACCCAAGGTCGTTATTATATGCACGCACATTATCATTGCAGCGGGGTCCTTAGTCCCTAAACTACGGACGGCTAGACCACCAAGCTTGCTGCCACCAGGCCACCCGGCTGCCTCGCTTTGGCTGCGCCTCTGTTTTGTCCAACGAATAATGAATTGGCCTGTAGGACGCCCCTAGATTTGGATTTATTACTCCATATTCTGGTATTAGGTAATTATATATTTTCGATTTGGCACAAACACGCGATAAGCGCAATTGACTAATTGCGAAATCGTAACGAAATCAGCTGCGTTACCAACGATGAATAATATTTATAAAACATTTCATATTGTTCTGACAGATAGCAATGTTCCAAAGCTATCTCCCGACTTCGGGAAGATCTTCCGCATCGTGGTAGGCAGTGCAAACTGAAGTCAATGCAGATCATGCATAAGGCGGTTGGGAGCTGGCTGATTGGCCCAACAATGCAATTTGACACATTTTCAACAAGCAGGTCCTAGTGGTATATGAATTATCTGGACCCTTGGTCTGTGCACTCCAGGGTTAATCCTTATGATGGGCCCACCATCTGAGTAGTTGGCGGGGGAATATGGATAGCAATTCATGCAAGCTGTATCCTATCATGTTTGCTTTGGCAAAGCATATATCAGCTCTTTTAATTGTAATTATCAAGTAAATTGTATAATGCTTGATTGCTACATCATTCGAAGTATTGATTGCTCCTGCTGTCCTCGCTTTTTTGTTCCTTCTACCAGCTGATCTGAATTTGTTGATGTATCTGAAATTGTCTATAAAATCGCCGAAGCTTGCATATGCAGCTAGTCTACAGTTTGTAGCGATAGCAGTCAAGTCAACAGAGGATAGATGCCCGGAGAATTTATTTTGAAGGGACTAGGTACGGATGATCCGTCCTTTGGTTTTATCTTATTAATCTAATCTCTGAAACTTATACATTCTAAGCCAGTTAGTGTTATCGCACAAATGCAATATATATTTATTAATACCTTATGTCATAGGTGGTTTTCTTGTCGCTCATTTACTTATTTAGTTATCTAGCCCAGAATGAAGTCATTCACCGGGTGAACTAAAATAGTTTGGGAAAAAGGTTTCGTGATCCTAGTATTATGTACCTGAATTTAATAATTAATGAAATGAAACCGCCCCATGGTTAATAATAAAATTAGGTATATATACCGATGTAAATATTGTGGAATTGCCCGACACTAGGCCCGATCAATGATCAACCCGCTGAATCCTGATGGATCAATAGAGCCCAATCCACTGTATGTACTAATTATGGAAGGATGATTTAGAAACGGGGCGAGAGCGATGCTAAAAGAATGGGTTGAAATTCAAATTTCGGCGATTATTAATAAGAGCTTCCTCTTCTATGTGGGGTCGTTGTATACAAAGCTGCGTCTTGCCTCAAGAAAGTGGCTACTAGTACTAGCTATAGCTAGCTAATAGGTCTAGATCTAGGACAAGAATCATAGGTAGATGCGTTTATACACCAAATTGGCCAATTGCTTAAGTTACCTTCTGGTGGATGTCTCATTTTTTAAGCTTATATCTACTTGTAGCCGTTATTTATCAAGATACTCGCAAATGCCAAGCGATATGATATCAGGATTTTATATCCGCGCCGGACTCACTATAGTTAAGTATCACAAAGTGCGTCTGCGAACTCGGTTTCCCATTCAGTACTGAGCAAAATGTAATGAGTTACGTTCTCGGTGGGTCCAAGTCTTGGGTTTTCTTAAAATAGTATTCTGGAAAACTGCGATCTTGTCTATTGCGATTACAGTGTTGTTAACCACTATGTATATTGCCCCTCAAGCAAGGCTGTCAGAGAAAACAGACATTAGAGCGCTTGCTTATCGGTAGCCGTGGTAGGGCAGACTTTAATTGGTAATGATTTTTATTTATTATAGTCCATCCTTCTTTCTTACTTACACCTTAGCTGAAGCATTTCTTTTTATAGCGAGAACCAGATATTTGGATTTTTAGATTTTTATTAAGCATTAACATGGACCCCTTAAACTTAAAGTCTTATGTTTCTTAAGAATACCTAGCCCAATCCTCGTTCAACACAGAGCTCACAAATTATTATTGCAGGTTGCGATATGTTGAAAATTGCAGGATCAGGACTGTATCGTAGAAAAACAATTGGAAGTCTTTTCAGTTCTTTTCCTTCGGTATATAGGCGAATGTATCACTACATACTAAACTTCGGATGACATGTAAGAAGAGAGTCTAGATCTAATGTAGAAGGAGAGAATTCATCTGATTATGTCATTTGTGTTGCCAGGACAGTTGAATTACAATAATGAAAAAGGCGGTCCGCGGATAAGTGAAAGATAAGTATGGTGATGAGTATTCGCTCCTTAAGGCACTAATTTGCCGACTTGCTTAACAAATTTGAGAATAATCTGAGTATATTAATTTGAGATTGCTGGGAATCTGGTTTCAGTCAAATCTTCCCTGAATCCCACTGATAAAACACTCTCATAAGCGACCCGGCTAAATAATCTAAATACAAGTACTATAGTAACTAATACAGATGTATATATATTACCACCTTTTATGGACAAATCCTTTTATTAGATATCTTATCACAGAACCGGAATCTTACCTAGATTCTTCTTTCCTAAAGAGGGCCAGGAATTTTAAATTTATTAAACAATTACGTTGGCATTTTATAGAACACCGGCTGTGCCCTAATGCTAGTGCAAAAACGAACATCCCGAGTGAGTCCAGCCTAAAGGACTAAATAGCGTCAGCTCTTCCTATGCGTGATAGTTGATAGCTTTTCAATATTGAACTGCAACTGATCGATCGATAAAGGGAGTATTATTCTATAGCTATAGGTAGTATCGTATCTAGCGTCCCTGGTGTTCTCGTCCCTTCCCAAAGTAACTACCTAATTAAGAACATCCTCTTTTTCCTTTGTAGATATACATATATGTACTTAGTAGTATACGATATCATACGGTATTGGGATTTTAACAATTATTGGCGCTATTATATAGGGTCTAGCCCTGGCAAAGAACCGAGTCAGGGACACGCGCATCGGCGCAGATTCAAGGCACGTGCTCAGTCAATTCCCACGTAGTGGTAGTTCGTACATTTGACAATTGCGAGTTTAAGAATCAGGATACATCTGATTCTCATATATCTGTGACATGTAGTTAGTTACACTAACGTTGTATGTTGTAACTGTCCTACTGGCCTGTTCCTTTCCAATTAATGTTGCTAATAGCGTATTAAAGGTTATTAGCGGTTGAT
>NPHW01005892.1:0-13625 GCA_002240705.1 Elaphomyces granulatus | reverse complement strand
ATGGATATTGAGGGCGTATCCGTATTCATATTCATGAAATTTCAAGAGTATGGATATATCCACGGGGTGAAGGTCGTCGAAACCGGAAAAGAAGAGGAACCGAGACAAGACGATACGGATTCATACAATCACGTTGAGTGGTGTGGAAATGACTTCGCTCGAACTCCAGGCTATGGTGTCGATAACGACGACAATGTTAAAGGAATGGGGAAGACGTGCGAATCAAGAATGCCGTATACGCAAAATACTGTGCCGATGATATGTCTTTTCCCTCAGTCTCAAGACGAGAACGTTTAAGAACATCGAAATGAATCTGCTCCATTGAACGAATGAACGATCGGTTGTTTATTCTCTTTGAAAGATAAGGTTACCGGCCAGCAAGTCTTCAACTTCAGATCAATTGTGCGACAACTTGGAAGAAGATCAACGCCGCTTCGGCCACGATGGCGATTCACAGGCTCAGAAAGAATTCGCCAGTCGTTGATACGGTTAAGCATTCTTTAGTTTTCTCATTAAGAAGTCTCAAACCTTGTTAGCCCAAGCTCTATTTCATGTCAACTTTCAGAATGGACGAGGAAAGCTATGTTGCTCTTATAATGTCGAACACCTCGAAAACTGCTACGGCGTAAAATGTGAAGGCTATTTACTTGGACAACGTGCTGCTTACAAAGAGAATGATTTGGTGGCTTGAGGAGAATATCGACCGGAGCTCTCAGCAGAGAGGATACCATAGCGAAACGGACTTGCTGAGCGCTCAGGGGGTGTAATTATGATGGCACAGAAACAAACGTCAACGTTTCGTCATATCATAGTCATAACTGCGCATGCATAGATCATAATAGATGAGGTAGAACTTCCACAGTATCCGCAGTGCAGGCTCCCCATTCTCTCCCGAGTCTCCACATTCCCTTGTGCCAACGGATCTACGTGCACTGGCCGGTATAGAACACACATAAACCCGAAGGCAAGTCAACCGAACAATTATATCATAAATTGATGTATGGCCATTGGCCAGTGAGATAACACGCAAACTCTGACTTCCCTCCAAGGACCTGGCGCATCTCTCAGTCTGGTTTCCAGTTCGTTAAAACCAGTTACATCGTCGAATTTCTCCTGCAGTAGCTCAACCTGTTGTTTGATTTGGAGGGCTTGATCTCGACACTCCTTGGAGATCCCCTCTTTTGGCAACGTCACTAGCTGCATTCCCTCTAATCCTTGTGTTTGGAGAGCATCTCGGTATAGCCTCCGATTCCAAGGCTCATCCTCATATTCACCAATGTCTCCATCTTCCTCCTGTTCCGCCTCCTCAAAGTTTCGGTCAATCATGCGGATTGCCCGCCGCCACATCCGACGCCATCGTTTACAGTGCAGGATGTGCTCAAGTGAAACTTGATAACTCTCAAACTGATGTTCCACACCCGGGTCGTAGGGCCCCGTGGCGAGGACATCCAATCCAGGGTATGATCGGCATGAACGATCTGGAATGCAATATTTGATATAGTCTAATCTGGTCTCCACGTCAAAGCTAGGCAGGAGTTTCTTTCCCGACTCTAAGAAGGCCTGCATGGTACTCGCAAAAAGCTCGCCGTAGATAATGATCTGAAATGCTGCTATGGTTGGTTCTGTGTACAGGGTATACGGCTCGCTGACCCCTCCAGCCCAGAAATTCTCAGTCGTGTACCATCGATCGCCGGCCATCCCATCAATCAGGTCTGCTAATGGGTTGATGATGGAGAATTGGGCTTGATGCAGCCGCCGGATATCTTTCATTGTAAGGCCTATATTAGGGTTGTTAATGCAGAAGGCGTAAAAGCCGTCAATGCCTCCCTGAAAGGCCTTTCGCAGACGATCAGTATTTCCCTTATTTCCCAACGCCCAATCACTGGCCTGTCGTGTTATGGCAGTGAGTAGGTAGTGCGGGTGCGGGGAGAAAAATGTTGGGGCCGATGCATCAGCTAGAAGTAATACGGTTTTTGGATGCGCTTTGGCAAAGTTCTCGCGCAGTCGCCGGCATGAGGATGCCGCATTGGTGAATGTTTCGATATTGTTGATGTAAAGAGGTAATGAAGAGAGAATTTCATTTGGAAGGTCAAGGAGGTTCATGATTTTTTTTGTATCTAGCTAGGGCCGGTGGGACGTCTTTTTGATTAGAGTATGTGTGTGGCTTGATGTTATTCTTGATCTTGAACATCTCAGAAGTGGTTTTAAAAGTGCCTCGTTCGGCCTCTACACCTGAAGCTTTACCCAAAACTACCTAGCTCCTCCTGGCTCCACAGCAAGGATTACCTCAGTATGGCCCAGCCAATCGGGTGGTTCTGAGCATGCTGAGGCGTAGAATAACGTTTGGAGATCTGGCCAAGTCTTCTCCTTCCTTCAATAATCTTTGGCCTCCCAAAGTTAACTCATCATTTTGAGTCCTTCTGAATTGCCTCGGGTCTTTCTATATATACCGCTAGCAGCGCGTCTATCACGAGCAGGCTCGTATAGATTATTCCTATCGCTTGCGAGCCTTTTTTGTGACCATGAAACTACCGGCTTGCCGGCTACCTTCTCTCGCACTCCTTTTCCTGACATCATATTCCCTAATTACAGCAGTAGCAGCAGATACTTCACCGAAACCCAGAGCTCTCGAGAAGCCATGTACCGTCCATTCTACAGCAACAGGCTCATACTTCGACCTCCGGGTGATATCTCTCTCCCCGCCGGAAATGAAGGATGGCCAGAAAGTACACAAAGACGATAGGTCGGAGAGTTGGCGCGCCAAAGGCTATGACTACCCAGCCAATTTTACAATGAACATATGCGCCCCGGTGATCGAGAAAGTAGAGGATGTCGTGGGGGTGGATAAGTCCAGGTGGCAAAATGTCAGCGCCTTCTACGAACTCGATGGGAAGGTTTATTCGATAGGGTAGGCTGGAAGTCGACGAGAATGACCCCCTTTTTTTTTTGGCATGGGCGCTGATAGACCGCGGACAGAGAGCAAGCCTCCGAACCCTTCTTTCGAGGCCGGAGACTGGTGTTAAACTACACTAACGGCTCCCCCTGTCCGTCAGATTCTGAGAAGAGGTCCCTTGATGGCGATGGAGACATCAAAGCTGAACGAGGCCTCAGCACTCGGAGCCCTCGGACTAAATCGACCATCATGTCATTTCTCTGTGACCGGGACTCACTCAGCACCCAAGCTTTAATATCTTTTGTGGGTACGATGGACTCTTGCACGTACTTCTTCGAGGTTCGAAGCTCTGCTGCTTGTGGGGGCGTTGCATCGGCCCCTGGTGAAGGGCTCGGGCCAGCTGGTGTATTTGGCGTGATGTAAGAATTCTCGCTAGCATGGTGCGAACTCAGAAGTCAACTGACAAGCCTTTCTACAGTGTCCTTATTGCAATTGCAGTGTACCTTGTGGGTGGTTGTGCGTATCAGCGGACTGTCATGCACCAACGAGGATGGAGGCAGTGCCCCAATTACAGTATGTGGGCGGGCATAGTTGATTTTCTAAAAGTACGTCCAAAATCATTAATATCGTTGCTTCCGTCGTTATCCGGTCCTGGAATTCTGGAAAGGAACAGATACAAGCAGTGGGGTCGGATGCGGCAGCACAATTCTCGAACGGACTAATGTCCTAACTCCATCCAAAAAGTGACACGCTTTACGTCTTTCGCAATGTATATTCTCCTGTATATATTTGCATATTTACATAACGATTAACCTGATGGTTAATTTTATGTTGAAAATCCCGTTTTCATCTAGATGGGAGTATCGCCTCCCCCTTATTTGAAAGGAAGAGGCCACTTCTCAAATAATTCGCGACTTATTTCCCTATGGAAATACTCTTATCCCTTTTCCTTTCTTTTCTTTTCTCTTCTTGTATTCCCTGTCATCATCTCTCTCTATACTTCTCCTGATCCAAAGCCCGCCCTCCATGCGTGGAAAAGTCAAAAAGAAATGGGGTTCGTTATTTACATGTTACTGACTGTCCGTCAAAAATCTAGGATACCTGCATCATTATCTTCTCGTCCTTAACTAGCTGCTTCAGGCAAAGGCATACGTCCGGCGGTGGCGGCTACATTCGCGTCAATGATTCCAATAGACAACGAGGCGGTATCATTGGTGCGATCGGGGGCCGCGGTCGAGGCGCAGATCAAGGACGAGGAAACCGCGTTGATGTGGATGAAGAGAACCGACTGATAGATCAGTTGGACGAGGAGTGGGATGATTGATTGATTCTGTCTGCCCTCAAGTGCTTTCTTTCTTCATTGATGAACAATTCTTTTTTTTTTTTTTTTTGCTATGGTCATTAATTGATAGTACTTACTACCTTTAGATTCTTGATGATGATCCTATTTTCTTTTGGCGCTGTCATATTCCATCCAGTCACTTTTATACCTATACATATTCTATGTATGTGGTGTTTAATTGTATAGAAGAATTTTGGTTCTTTTGGCCGGGAAACTTTTATTCTTTTTTTTTTTTCTTTTTCCGGGTTGATTCCAATCTAGTGTAATTGACTATCTTAACATTGATCGGGAATCCCTCGCTGATTGGCTGATAATACTTATGTTTTTTCTAGCTACACACCTTACGGTACAAACTATGTAGATGTTGTTGTTGCATTATTCAACGTCTGAATCTCTAAGCGGCCAACGAGCTGCATAGCAGCAGGCCTATCATACTACCTACGTGTTAGGTAGTTAATCCGAACTTCTATCATTGACAGCATCATTGGTAATTGATGATGCCATCGCGTTCGTTATATTTATCAGTTAGTAGTTTTCAAATATGCCACGACCAGTCGTGCATACATATGATAGTAGTTATGACTACAACTATCTAATTAGGTAATGTTAGTTGGATCTTTAATTTTCGGTCAGGTTTTCCGTACGTGTATATAGGTATGTACCGTATAGGTAGGTAGGATGATATGCAGTTCAAGGACAAGTTGAAGCATGCCTGCGGTATCGGTGCCGTTCCTGTCGCTACCCTACCTATGTAATTAAAGATACTCCATACTCGGTGTCGACTCCCGGTCTGCATTACTGCCAATAGAGTGATAGGACTTGTGGTAACTATTGTGGTCAGAGAGGTCTTCAAGTCTCTAAGATTTTGAACTGTTGGAGCTGAACGGCGTCGAAAGCATTTATATATTTGCTATATCAATTGGCCATGAACCATGTATGTAGTAGTATGTATCAGTCACATGTAGCTGATACTACTAATTCATCCGTAGCTTTGATCTTTTTGGCGATGTAAAAATAGGTACTACCAGTAGTACATGTTATGCACTCGATATGAACCTGAAAATATGAGAGCGGAAGAGATGATAGGGATAAAGCCTAGTAGAGAAGATTTCCAAAAACCGTGACCAACTACTAATTCTCACCCTTATAGATATAAATAAGGAGCAAATGATAGCACCGGTCACTATAAATCAAGTCAGTACCCTGCTCGTAACTAGTGCGCCATGGCACAGAACATTGCAGTACACCCACTCCGAGAGAAAAGGTAAAATGTTCTGTTCCACCCCCATCATAGATTTCCACTTATATTATCATGATGAAAGACCTAGTTTGGTGCTAACATACCAGCGAGCCCGGGATTAAATGGACCTATTACGTTTCCGGAATTACTATATGCAGGGTTGGTACTACCGACGATGCCAGAAGGCGTCGGCATTTGCTCGGGTTGTGGAGTTGGGTCTATGCCTATATCAACGCCTGCCGGGTCGATATTGAACGGTAGAAACCAAGAACTCGAGTGAAAGGACTCGGAACTGCCAGTGGGCATGAATGGATCAGACCATTGCGAAGGGTTGTCCACAATCTGTCCGTTGGTATCACTGGCAGCAATAAATACGTTTGAGGTGGGCAACGTCGTTGGATCGGCAACATTGTAGGTTCCAGACACAAGCTGCTGATCTAGTTGTGGGATATGTTCTGTTGTAAAACCATAGCCGACGGGGGGCATACTAAAGACTTGGGCGCGATCGTGATGAGAGTATATGTTTGAACTGTTGAGTTGGGAGAATTCACTTGTTGGCGTAGAGATAACAGTCATGGATGCATTAGCCATAGGAACATCAATCATCGGCGGCGGCGGCGGCGGAGCCGTTTGTTTGAAGCTGGCCGTGCGCCGAGGCACCGCACGGGAGTTAGATGACGAGTCTTTCTTTTCAGGCTTTTTCTGTTGTCTACGAGGCAAGACAGATGTTTGCGCAGAGGACAAACTGGCGAAGTAATCTTCGACACTCTGGAGATCCGACTGCTGGCTCATCACCGCATCATCACCATTTTCTTTTCTCATATCCGGATCCTCCCAGTGCATTCTTGAGACCCCGTGGGGGTATTTTTCAAACCAATCACCATATTGCAAGATTGGAGAGCCCTGGCCACTTGGGTTAGCCAGCGGGCCCTTTACCGAAATGTCCGCAAACTGTTGAAAGCGATCCTTGGCGCTTTCAACCAGATAATGAAACATGCCCCAGTATCTTTTCATTTTATTGAGATAATTGTAAGTATGCCGTAAACTCTCCCTTGAACGCGCCTCCAACTGCGCATTCTTGGAAAATATCCCCCATATATGTACGGTGCTAGCGGAGTAGGCACTGTACCCAGCAAATGGAACGGTAAGCAGATAGCCAGATGCTTGTTCAATCAACATAGAAATTTGATGTGCCGCCTCGACAGCCGCACTGCCCGCATCACTAAGGAGGGTTTTTGGCATGTCTTTTGGGGGTCGACCGCCTGGTGACACGGGGATGGCGAATTGATTTAAGAAGAGCACGTTTTGATGCATGATGATATGTAAAAAAAGAAACTGATTGGCGATCTTCTCCGCAGCGTGGTTCTGCAGGTTTTCACTATTGAAAGATAATGAGCTTGGTAATGATGCAGAAAATGACTCGATCTGCTTCTTGAGGTGCGAATAACCAGACTCTGGAACCCAAAGCGGATGAGGGTCTCTCTTCTTCCCCCCCAAATTGAGATATTCAACGATGCGTCCCCAAAGGACGACGGCACGGATGACATACGCAGACACGCCGATATTATCCTTTGGGTTAGACAATTGGCCTTGGCCGTCCGGCGCCGGATTTGGCACATAGCCGTCCAGATCCTCTGTCGGTCCCGGGATCTCCATGAGAAAGTGTGATTCCTTGATTGGAAGCTGGATCCGCAAGAACCTCTCGACGCCACTGGGCGGACGTTGACTACCCGACGAGGTGTACCTGTCCATCAAGAAGCAGGCCCACATGGTCCGCCTTCGGATCTCACGATCGGTCAAACTCAGCTCAGAGGCTTGACCGTTGTTATGTCCCGAGGGATCCCGGTTGAGCTCTCGATGCAGCTGCAGCGCATAGGCCATCCTCAAAGCCTGCCCGCCAAAAGACCAACTTCGTCCGCCATGGCAGGTTCCAAATTCGTGCAGGCCTAGGAGTAAGAACACCGTGAGAATGGTGATGTTGGGTTCATCATGCCGATTCAGCGCTATGGCTGCCGCCGGATTTGCCCACTCTTCGCCGCGCAGAAAAGCCGGTTCCGAATTGACCAGTGGATGACTAGAGAAACGGGCAGATACAGCACACACAGCCAAGATGAGGACCGGGGGAATGGTACGGGCTTTCAATCTCCGGATGAAGCTTGGTTTGTGTAGAAGGAGATAGGACTGGCCATATATACAATCAAAAAACACTTCTGATAAATGCTCCTGGATCTCCATTGAGGGCAGAAACTGAACGCCTTCCGTCAACAAACCAGTCCCTTCACCTGACTTTGGTTCTTGCCGTGGTAGGAAGTTATCAGGGGATGGATCCTGGTGGCCATGTGCCCACTCCTCTATTTGCCTGAAAGCTTCTTCGGCCGATCGTTTCTTGTGGGAGGACTTCTGGACTTTGGATCCCTGGCCGGGCAGGGCCGGCTTCACGATAGCCCTACCGATGCTCGCCATCTCTCGGGTCTCATCTTTCGGTATCGTTTTGATGACCCTCTCCTCCATCCTCTTCAGGCGCCGATCTAACATTGCCATGTAGTCGGTTCGAGGGGCAGCCTTCCTCGTCGTGACCTTGTACACACACGGGATTCGGGATCTGAAGCAATGCTTGCAAGCCGGTTTCTCGCCCGAACATCGAATCTTCTTCCTTCTGCAGGCAATGCAGGCTAATGGTAGCCTTTTCCGATCCTTCCCGGCCTTAGTCTTCAGCTCGCTCCATGGCGGTGGTGGTTTCTCCTTCCCATGCTCTTGACTCCGAGCATTCCCATCATCGTTCGGTTCCGACCCTGGATCTAGGCCATCGGCTACAAGGTTTTCGTCGGGCGCATGGATGCTCCCCTGGTCGTCTGGACTTGGCTGACTGAAGGAGTCGTCGTCGTCAAAGGGTGCGTCGTCCCGCACGGAGGTGGCGGCAATCATGTCTGTCTCGGGGATCATGACGGACGCTGGTAACCCAGTCGCAGTGGACGGATGCCTCCCAAATATATATTGTGACGCATCGTTCGCGACTCTAGGACTGATCTGATAAGGTTGGACGGACTGGTGGAAGCCGTCCAAATGTGCCTGAGACTGAGACTGAGCCTGAGACTGAGACTGAGCCTGAGACTGAGACTGAGCCTGAGACTGAGCCTGAGCCCGAGACTGAGCCTGAGACTGAGCCTGAGACTGAGCCTGAGCCTGAGCCTGAGCTTGAGCTTGGGCCTGAGCCTGATGAACCTGGGCTGTCACTTGACCCCGAACCTGAAGTTGAGGGTGAAGTTGATGATAGGGCGGGTCGAAGCTGGAGAAGAGCAAGGGTGAAGTGGACTCAGCGGACTCAAAAGCTGCTAGACAGGCGGTGGGCGGATATGGGGAAACATCCGAACCCGTGAGCGGCGTCTTGGCATGCAACCGGTGAGTGCCAGGATCCGTCATGCTTGGGCGGGGAAAATGAAAAACCATCAATCAACTTTGAACTGAGAGAGGGGTTTGATGATCTTCCTTCTTCTTCTTCTTCTTCTTCTTCTTTGCAGTTAAAAGTCACTTATTAGTTTCAAGTTGGACACACATGAGAAAAATTAGTTACGGAAGTGATGAAAAAGGGGGGACGTGGGAGGAAAAAGACGATTGGAGGGGGGGTGGAAAGGAAAAAGAGAGGAGGGGGAATGTTATGAGAAAGGGGGATGGCCACTTACACAGCTTCTCTTTTTACCTCTTATTACACACGCTTATATCATTACACAACTACTCTCCCTCTCTCTATATCTCTCTTCCTCTCTCTCTTTCTCTCTCTCTCTCTCTCTCTCTCTCTCTCTCTCTCTCTCTCTCTCTTTTTCTCTTTCTCTTTCTCTCTCTCTCTCTCTCTCTCTCCCCCCCTCCTTCCCTCCCTGATCTCATTCTCTCTTTGTTCTCTCTCTTTTCTAACTCCTTTTGTCTCTACCACTCTTCAAACATTTCACCGTGTTCAAACTTCAAAGGGGTTAACAGCCATAGGTGCGACCAAAGGACCCGCAGTATCTCAAAGAATAGCTTCTTCTGTTGGTTATGGAATCCCCGCGCGGGGGTAAGGCCGGGGGGAAAGGACCAGGATAGGGGAGTTATGCTCTGTCGGCGCTGCACCTCGCAGTGGTTACATGTGTAGTACTCAACAGTAGTACCAAGTACGGAGAGTATTGATTCTCGGCAGGACGGGCTGTCTGGATTCTGGAAGCTCAAGAGACTATAAAGGAAGAGGCCCTACAGTGGTGCGTTTATAAATATGTCCTAGGGCACCAGTCATTGTTTAATTCGCCGAGGAAATCTTCCTCTATGCAACTCAGCCAACAAACAACTTGAAGCAGACAGCATAGCCCGGCAAGTCTCTGATAGCATGCAGAGGAAACATCAACTGGCTAAAAGGCAGCTGTGGGAGCCCTATGCCCCTATCCGTCTCTTCTCTATGTTCACGAATCACCATCAACGTTATTGATCAATGATGACATTCACTTGCTGAAGACTCACAACCCCTCTTCAAATCCTCTCCAGATTGGTCCGGCAGGCAGTTAAACCAGGAAGAAAAGGGTGCTGTCGGTGTGGATTGCAATGTTTCAGGCTGCCCATGCAGATACAGCTGGCCCATTCTGTTATCATATAGGAGACGTCTTCTCTACTATGAAGCTTTCCCCGGAGTTTCTGCTGTCCACCCCGTCAACGCCACAAAGGGAATGTCTCGCCTTGCCTTATTTTTGCCTTTCTTCCTTTATGATCCTTTCTTTTTCGTTCCCGTTTGCTGTCCCTCTGCTTGGTCCCAGATGCGCGTGAAGTCGTAAGCCGCCGAGCCCAAGGTTGAATTTCCTTCTTCGTATCGTATATTAATAATTGCTGTTGTCCCATTTGGTCTACAAGATGGACGCACTCCAGGAATTGCATGGCAAATCTTAGGAAGTCTATATATCTGGAAGTTCGAAGTTCGGAAGTTCCTACATTGCCAACAGACGTCTTTGTCTACCGATGGATGTGACGTCTGGAATAATTGTACAACATGCACTTATTACCACTCCCACCTTCAACGCATTACCAATCCAACAATAGACTAACATCCTTGAGTCGTGCCAGCAAAGAAGAAATGGAAAAAAAAAAAAAAAATAAGTATTTTCTCTATCATACCTATGACATTGCCAGTAGATGTTGGTCTCTTAACTCCACTATCTCCGTTTCCAACGCTCAAAAAGTTTTTAACTCCATACACAAAAGGGCGAAATACACCAAGTAGCCAGTGGTAGCCAGAGTTTCATGTATCATAAATTATAATATTGTCGGGATGGGCCTGACTCCCGTGTCCGGAGCAAACCATTTAGCAAGGCCGAAAGAGTTGGCTTTAACCCACTATCTCCGAGGACAAAGGCTTTGCGGATATATCTATTTAGATATTTATATATATATCTCTCTTCTCCTGCTCACGTCTGTTTAATTTTAACTTGCCTTGAGCCTACAGTGAAAAAAAAAGCGACTGTGTGTACCAATGTCAAATATTACAAGAATGGCGACGGGAAAAATCATTACTCTCATCACAGGTTCGTACTACATATCCAAGGACAGGCAACCCATATCCAGATTTTGAAACCATGGAGTCGTTAATCCCCATCTCACAGGCGGCAACCAGGGTGTGGGGTTCGAGACAGCAAAGAATGTCCTGTTGAGTTCGGTCTCATATCATATCCTAATCGGCAGCCGGGATCCCAAAAAAGGCCAAGAAGCCGTTGCAACTCTTCAACAATCGTATCCTATCAAAGGAACAGCCTCTTGGGTCCAGATCGATGTGACCGATGACACCTCCGTGGATGCGGCCGCGCAAGATATTTTATCGACCTATGGCCGTCTCGATATCCTCGTGAACAACGCAGGGATAGTATCCAAAGAGCCTAGCCCCCGAGATGCTCTCCGCGCCATATTGGCCGTGAACGTCGTTGGTGCCATCAGCGTCACGGAGGCGTTTTTGCCGCTTCTCAGGGCATCGAAATCGCCACGGCTCATCTTTGTCTCCTCGAGCCTGGGCTCCGTCATCCACGCCGCGGACCCGAATTCCATCTATTACCCGGTCGAAGCAACAGAATACCGTGCCAGCAAGGCCGCACTCAACATGTTGATGGTGCGTTACTGGAAGCTGCTCAAGGAGGACGGATTTAAGGTCTTTGGAGCCGACCCAGGGCATGTAGCCACCAACTTGAACCAAAACCCCGATACTATGAGGTCGAGGGGCGCTGAGGAGCCTGAGGATGGAGGGGAGAGAGTCGCTCAGGTAGTCAAAGGGGAAAGAGACAATGATGTAGGTAGAGTTTGTGGGGTATATGGTGTTTCCCCATGGTGAGCGGTGTGTTTGGAGAAAAATTCCTGTGGATAGACTGCCTCATGTGGTACATACCTACATATTATATGTCTGCAGAGCTTAGAGGAATGATATTATGGGGCACAAAAAGCTAGCAACCGTGCAGACCATCACATGTCAATCAACTTAGTCCATCCATTTTTCACCCACATCCCATTGAAAACGGCGCGGCATGGAGGAGGACCGGTGTCGCAGCATGAAGCAGTGTAATATCTGCCAAGGACTAAGCCTCCTCGCCCGTCCTCATATGACTCCAGGTCATCATTGTGGGTGACTAGGTCTGCAATGAAATGTAGGCTTCCGAGACTTCAAGCATCTCCCGACAGGTACTCTTCGTTCCGGTTCGTTGTATTCAGAAACTCTCTGACAGCGCCTTGTAAATCCGACCCCATACAGCCTTTTTTTTTTTTTTGATCCATCCTTGACCCTGATTTTCAAAAGAATTATCCATACTCGAGTATTCCCACAATCGCGCTTACCTCATACAATGCTAATTTGCACACAAAATCTCATGTTAAGCCAAGAATCACAATGACTTCATCCGACCCCCCTTTGCAAGTGGTGTTGCCGCTTGTAGAGCAGCTAAAATCTCACTGCCGAAAACATATACCATATAGCCCGGAAAGATGATCCACAAACCACTGTCATCAAATTGTTTAGTCGGTTATAGACAGACAGACAGAGAGAGAGACGAAAAACGAAAGACGAAGGATAATCATCTTACTTTGGCAAAATCCAATAAACCACTAATGTACCGGCGCTGTTATGACCGACGTTGTGAAATCCAGAGAAGACTTCATTTAGCACTACATATTCTTAGTGATGGATTTGATAAAGCCTGTTCTGGACGACAATAAAATATATCGGAAGCGAATTCCTTTCCTGTCATCATATACTTACAATAAAGAACAGTCTTGCTGAGAGTCATCACTGCGGCGCCAAATGCAACCAGAAGGGCGGCGGCTCCAATACCACCCGCAACAACCTTGTCATCGAACAAAAACCACAGCAATCCCCTTCTACCCTTTTTGTGGGACGGACGGCTAGCAGCAGTTGTCGATGTGACCGCATACCTACTCACGACGAATAGGTAGTACACATAGCCGGCGGTTTCGACAAGGTTTAAGACTGCCTGCGCGGCCGTAAATCCATTCCTGGCGTTGAATGCAGGCCAACCATAGATGTAATCGACGGTAACGTACAGTGCATAAGGGGTCCAAATCGGAGAATGTAGTTTCCCACCAGGCAGGCTGTGGGGTCGCAATAGCACGAACCCAGCATCCCAGAGGACAACTGGAATGGCAACAATCAACCAGCTAGTGACTGCAGCAGAAGGCGTATGCATCCATTTACGATTAGGGCTACTGGTTGTAGAAGATGACGACTGAACAGAGGCATTGGCACTCGATGCTGAAGACGCAGGAGAAAACTCGAGAGGATGCTGGCGTGTAGAGTCCATGGTCTTTATTTCCTAGTGACTCATCAACAAAACCCCTATACTAGTACATAGTAGTTATCAGCAAATCACTCCATGTAACATTTAGAAGAGAGAGGATAGTAGAACCAACCTCGCAAGAAAAGAGAGAGAAAAATCGGAAAGTATACTTTATATGTATGCTGCTTCTTTCCGCTCCAAAGCCGGGATAGTGTATCTTGCTGTTGTTACCCCAAGTAAGGATGAATCTAAACTCGTCGGTTCATCAAATTATTTCGCGGGGGCGTTTTGCGGGATCGGGGGAGATTCGAGAACGACGACCCCCTTGCTCTGTCGTACATACTACTATGGTGTCGGAAACTCAAG
>NPHW01005889.1:0-11233 GCA_002240705.1 Elaphomyces granulatus | reverse complement strand
ATAATTGCTTCTGTTTTTTTTCTGCTATCATACCTACTGTATAGACACAAGCTTCTTAGCGCTACGCTCGCTTAAATTAGACATCGGCCCGCGGGGGGGTTCAAGGGGGGCCGAAGGTCCCCCTTGTATTAGCCAATGGTTTTTGTCTGAAGAAATTGTACCGGGGCTTCGATATGTTATTATGTACGATTTGCATGCGATGGATACATACCCATGATGAATGCTATTCAAGATACCATTAGACCAAATACATACATACATACATACATACATACATGTACTAATGGAAACCATAGATAAGGATATACCTACTCCCATGCTGATTGATACATTCTCAGCTCCAGTCCTGCTAGCTACTTATCATATTTAAATTGATCCCGAAATACTTGAACACAGGTTCTGGTGTGAAATTGAGTTTCATACAAGGTAATCCTATTACAGAATTGTTTGTTCCCAAAGTGTTCCATAAATGACACATCCTAAATCATCCATTCATATGTAGCGTTGACTTTCCCAACATATTTAAATTTTTAAATTTTATCTTTCAAAAGAGTGAGATATGTAGATAGATAGGTAGGTAGGTATATGATACGAAGAGACAAAAATTAAAAAAAGAAGAATGATTTGAACGCCAAATCTCCCGCCGTTTACTCCGGCGGAGGTGGTGGCACATCATTGGGGCCGGCACCACCAGGCTTGCCCTGAGTGGCAGGCCAGATGAATTGGTAGTCCGAAAATGTGGACAGCTCGTAGGGGTCGTCTGGGTGATCAGCGATGCCACTGAGGGCATAGACCTTTGTACTCGGCAGTTGGGTTGGAATATCCAGAACGGGCTCGGCACCGTCATCTTCGGGGTTAACCTGTTTTATTTCATGAGAAGAAGAAAAAGAGGCAGGCAGGGATCACGGTGCAGATAAATAGGCAATGAACCGAAAGAGAAACAATAAAAAAATTGAAACCTTACCTGAGCAGCGACCCACTTCAGTTTCTGTTCCAAGTAGACCGCCACAGCCGTGGGCTCCAAACTCTGCAATCCCGGGATATTCTCGTCTTGAGCGTGTGTCAACAGCGCAGTGCTGATAGGGACCTGTCCAGTAGACAAGAGGCCGCTTTCCTGTTGTTTGCGGCAGTTGTGGCATGCTACAGTATTTCCTTCCGGTTCGAGGCTGCTACTGAATGTGTAAACGCTTCCGAGATAGGACTTTGAGGAGCGAAGGAGAGTGTTGGTGATTGGGCCTTGAGGGGCGTCTCCGATGAAGAAATGAATGATATACGGGCGGCCGTTGAGAGCATAGCTGGGAGCCATGGGTTAGAAAAGCACCAAATAAAGGAACAGACGAGACGAGCAACAATAAAGACAAATGGAGCCATACCGATCATAAATGACGTTAATGATGTAGTCGTTCTCGCGGCCGTCAATATGTGGGGACGCTCGCAGGGCATGACGAATGCGCCCGTATCGAGCATTAATGCTGTGCTTAAGGGCAGGAATGTCAACTTCGTTTGCAGTGGAAGCTTCTGCGATGGAAGCTTCTGCGACATGGCCTCCTGTAGGAGGTGCAGACGCTGCGGGAGGCGCAGGCACTGCACGAGCTGCAGCTAGCGTCACTTGAGGAGCTGCGGCGGGCGCTGCTATGAATGATACGCCAAATGGGGGTTGTGGCGATTGGTTAAGGTCATCGTAATCATAGTTGAATATCTTCCAGTTTCGACATGCGTTAGACGTCCAGAAGTCGCGTCGAGAGTCTTGGTGGAATGGAGTGAGAGGTCCGGTGCCTTTGGAGGGTACTTTATACCACATATCGGGGTTGAGGGTTTGGAAAATAGTACCAAGGCGGTCAATATTGCTGGGAACAGTTAGCGTATCTAATTCGTGCTTCCAGTTCAAATCAAGTTAACTAATTACCAATGATGGAACCAGAATATGGGATCAAAGGCTGAAACAGCAGGATCTGTCATATGGCCGATACCGGTCTCAAAGCTGGTGCCTCCAGTCCAACCCTTGACGGTAAGAATTTATTAGATACAAGCTCCGAGAAGACGCAGATGCGATGGAGTAGCTTACGTGAATATAATTATGGATGTATTCGACCGACATGAAGTTTGCTGGGTCCGAATTCGTGTACAATGTGGTCTCGAAAGATTCCCATGAGCTTGAATAGCCTGGGGTGAGCAGTTTGTAAACGGCTTCTCCGAGAGGCCCAGCATCTGGATTGGGGCTCCAATCTGCAGTTTCAAGAGAAACATTGACTGCCTGCCAGTTGTTCGCTCCGTTGACCCAGGACGGATCTGGGGTTTGACTAAAAATTCCGCATCTACTGGTTCCAACAAGTGACCTCCACTAGAACTTGTCAGCTCTCTGGAATACGCAGTAATTTCTAGGGGGTATGCCAGACCGGTTGGCCACGGATTCCAACTTGTCCCATTGATGAGGCTCCCATGGCCACCTTTTTAGGATTAACAAATCTCCAGAGAGGATTGTCAACATCAACCTGGCTGCCATTGAAATCAAGGATGGTGACTCTCTGCTGAGTAAAGACTTCTGGGACGCCATAATTCCTGGGCGACAGGTAATCCTGCTTCACAGCCCAGTCCCAGTATGGCAGACGCCATTGCTGCGCAGCAGTCTTCCAAGGCACTTGGGCTGCAGCAGAGAGGCCGCTTTGGGCGATAACTTGAAGCATTGTCTCATAAAGGCGTTGCTAGTTCCCAGTCTTAGCCCACGGAAGACGCAGAGGCACATGCTACTGCCTACCTCAAACAGAGCCAGATATGGACGATGCCAGGTCACGAAGTTCGCCCGATTATGTACACACCACCAGCCGGTTGATGGGTCTTGGTTTGGGTCACTCGGATTTGGAGGATTGCGGACTCCATCCCAAGACACATCGGGGTCTCCGTGGATGCCTGGTTTGCAAAAATTAGTAAACAAAACTTCAAGGAACAGTTACGCTGGAGCAGAGACATGCCAGCAATGCGATAGAACGAGAGCTCATCCGACGGGTCCATCTTTTGAAACACGATCATAGCCTTGAAGTAAAGGGCCACTTGGCGAGCATACAAAGGATCCGATTTTGCCTGCGCAATCCATGCCGTAACTTCCTTTCGAGTTGGAGTCGGCCCTCCACCAGGTGGGAGAGGAATCCCAGTAACTACGTGAGTAGCCGGCGCCGCCATGCTGTTTGGTTAAAAAAGATGACTATGATAGATGTTCGAACTTGAAAGAGTCAGGTCAGACTGAGAAATTTCAATGATCGGAGCGGTTGCAAAGGTCCGTGTTATGCCTATGTGTATATACAAAAGGCTTTTATCAAAGAATCTGTCTGTCTGGACATATATAATGTATCATGGGGAGCAGGATTCGCCTCGCATTTAATAACCCTCCCCGTCACACTCTTCCCCGCCTTCAATTGAACACTTTATGTGACGAAAAGCGACTGATAGTAGCGAGTGTAATTCTGCTGGTCGGTCAGCCGGACGCCTCCAACATGCAAGAGAAGCATTGGAATTCTTAGTTTGAAGAGCTGAAGCATGAGGCTGAGCCCCTTGCCTGAACGAACCCATAACCAATCCGATGACACTGATGCGAATCCGCATGCCCATGGAAGACCAAACGGATGATCAATAATACCCGATAACTTATGATCACTGCTCAAATTAAAACAAGGTACGGGATAGCTGCATAGTAGCTTCCCCATGCGGGACTTGAGCTCACATCCTTGGTGCTCTGGCTCAGCTACTGTATGATAAGTCTGGAATATCATAGCGCATGGCAACATGTTTCGGTTGGAGGGGGGCATTGCGCCTTATCTATTTAAATTGCCTAATGTTGCATTCAATGGGGATCTTTCGCCTGAACGGCTGAACCCTTTTGCTAGAGTACATGTTAATTTAGTCTAGGCGCTTCTCGAAAAGTGCCCAGAAAAGCTAACAGAAAGCAAATGTCCAGAGAAAACAGGTATGATAGAGGGAAGCTCGCTGTAGACGAAGTTGTCGATCGCAGAGGGGTAAAGTGTGGGGGCTTAAGCTTCGTACATACATTAGGTATGATAGGGCCGATCTATGTACATAACAGATTTCGGTGTGACCACTGACAGAACCCCTTGGTGTTAAAGTTTATACATATTTTCAGCTTGCTGTCATGATGCCGCTCAAGAAATGCATGTAGTGCATAACGGTGTGTCAGCTGCATATTTCATTTACAAGGATTTGATCAACGATCAATCTAGTACACCTTCGCTAAAGTCATTCAGGGTTAGCGTGTACACACACATCAGTTATTACCTCAAATTCTCACCGACTCATCTTCTCAGCTATGATATTAAGCGCGAACTACCTAATAGGTATCATAAGAATCCAATATATTTCTATTGCTAACCCGTTAGACAACAATTCGAACTGAGTTCTACCCTATTAACCTAATACATAATAAAGATAGATGCAAAACGGCGTAGATTGGTTTTTTTTGTACTTACCTAGCACGCTAGTAATTTTCTGCGCTATTTTAGTAGGGGTGTCCTGCCAATTACTACCTACCCCGCCACTACCAGCCCAGAGCGGCTTGTAATTTACCTCATCGAGGCTAAGGCGTTAGGTATTATAAAATCGACTGTTGGAACGTAAAGTCAGTCATTTGGATTTCGTGTTGGGACTTCAATTTCTTGAGTCTCCATTGGTTGCGTCGCCAAGCCATCTATATAGTCCGAGTCCGTTCATCGCTGGCAATTGCAATGCTGCCGCCAAGCTTTTGCCTACTACATATGTATTGGAAGTTCCATCGAGTAAACTGACTCATGAGACAGCATCTGGAGAAAATCAGTTTTGAAAAACTGCATTTCCGTGTGCATATATTATTATTATTGGAATAGTGTCTAATCTTGATATGCACGGGACTCCTGATCAATTCCCACCAAAAAAAACAAGCCACGTTCCCACGACTCGCACCCTTATTACCCCGATTGCTCTATCTGTCTGTTCATACCTAGGTATGTACTTTTCCATGACTCGCAGAGGTTAGGGCCAAGGAGGATTCCAGTAGAGATAGTTGAAGAGCAGAAACGCTCATATTGGGAGGATTGGAAGTATGCAAGAGAAGCACAATAATAAGTGATGTACAGCAGTAAATTATTGTTATTAAAAGTAGAATTCTCCATGACTCGTATCCAAACTGAATATCAACAGAGCGAGAAGTTAAAATAATATCATATCTCATTGCCATATATATAGTTGTGGGTACTATCTGTAACATAGCGGAAGTATCATATCTGAACATTTTTCGCTCCGAGGAATATCCGCCAATCTCAGTACTTCGAGCATCTAAAATATGGAGCAGCTAATCTAGTAGTGTAGTAGCTGCAGTTGGCAATGCATGATTAGCTTCAAGCTAGAGCTCTGATCCATGCTGCAACGTCCGTCCAATCAGAGTTCAATCTAGGGAAATAAACGGTGACTACTATAAAACCAGGGGGGTTTACATCGTATAAACCTAGGTACATAAGTGTGCGGGGAAATGTATAATAATAAAATAGAACTCTGGCATCATTATTTGTACTGATTTGTACTATAAGTGCACCTGCCAATTCTGTTAAGTTCACATGTACTGAAGATACTATTATTAGCCTTTAACCGCGGCAGCCGAGGGATTTCTTCCATACGGTATACCTATCTGAGGCTATGATAGATATTTATCATAGTAATAAGTATCTTACCTAGGTAGGTAGGTAGCAATAGAAGAATATCATCCGGTCAAGAGTCAAGACCAGAGCTTCTGGAAAACAGCGACTAGCTCGAAATGCGAGCGCATAGAGTTACGATGAATCTCATGCATGCATAACTAATTTTATATAAACTGCATGGCGGATGATGTACCCATCTATAGCTAGATTTCTAGTAAGTTGATCTGGTGGGGATCAGAGTGCTTAACCCCTCCAAGCACGGGAAACCCCATCCTCAATGTGTCCGCGGCTTCCGTCCATTTCGAGGAACTCTTCCGAGAGAAGCAGCAATATATCGATGACACATTTCTATCGACTCTTGTGTCACTTACCCAAGCTTCCAGAGCCGATTCCCCGTTTCACCGAGCTCGGTCATTGCTCAGCTGTTGGAAAGATTCAAATTCTTTTGCCTTCAAGTTGCTTTTCACCATCCTCGCTTGGACAGTCTACAACCACATTCATATGACCGGATAGAGTTATGGCAGTCACAGATCAGGGTGAACAGGGTGAACTTGCTGGACCGGCTATAGATGAGGAGTTTGTCAATTTCCTGCCGAGGGGACCTAGAGAACATGTACGAGTCCGCCGCCTTCAAACCATATTAGCAGTGGTTGTTAAATAATCCTACCAGGATGTCTTCAGTGGCTACGAGGAATCACAGGTTACGGACACGACATCACTTACGTCCAGCGTGTTAAATTATCAGTATGAGAATGGACGTCGCTACCATTCTTATGGACAGGTGCGTCACCCTTTATCGACTCCGGGGATCGTTTTATTTTTTTACTAATACATATAGGGGAAATACATGTATATATTGTCTTTACTGAAGCAATGCCACCAGACCTGTGGAATCTGTATACTAACTAATCCCCGCGACATAGTATGCCTAACGACGAGACGGAGAAGGACCGCCTAGACCTTGTAAGACAAAAAGTCCAATTTGTTACCCAATTTCGGATGCTAACAAGATTCAGGTGCATCATGTGTGAGTAATCCGCACTGATCATCAACTTTCAGGGAGGACATTATATTGATGGCGGTAGATGCCTGCTGATTCTGAAGGGTGAACTACATTTGGCCCCGTTAGACGCGCCGCAAGCGATCTTAGATTTGGGGACTGGAACGGGAATATGGGCGATTGACATTGCCGAGTGCGTCAAATCCCACCTCACACAGATACAAAAAATTATACCTGCTTATGGCCCTAGTAAATTTACGTCAGCGCGTGTGATTGGAAATGACTTGAGCGCAATCCAACCGTCCTGGGTTCCACCAAACCTTGAGTTTGTCATCGATGATTTTGAGAGGGAATGGATGTATAAGCCAGATTTCTTTGACCTCATTCATGCTCGAACCCTTGCCGGGTATGTATCAAAGCCCAGTGTGACCCCCGCGCCGAATTCTGATCCGGCCACAGTTCCGTTCAGAGCTGGCCTAAGCTCATGAAGCAGGCATTTAAGCATCTCAAACCCGGTGGCTATTTCGAGGCATTGGAGTCCGCCTTCTGGGCGTGGAGCAGTGACGGCAGCCTTGAGGATGATTCCCCCTACATGCAGTATCTCAGGCACCTGAATGAAGCGGGCGAAAAGACCGGTAGAAGGCTCAACGTTGCCGCTGAGCTGATGGGGTGGATGAAGGAGGCCGGATTCGAAGAGGTTACACAGCAAATCTTCGTTCTCCCACTTGGACCCTGGGCAAAAGATCCGGCGATGAAGGAACTCGGGAAGTGGGAATATATGCTTATCCCGGAATCCGTCGAGGCCTATGGCCTCCGCCTCTACACGCAGATCCTGGAATGGAAGCTTGATGAGGCGAAAATCCACCTAGCACAGGTTAGAGACCAACTGCTTAGCCGATCGGTGCATGCTTACTCGAAAATGTAAGTCCTAAAGGGAGGGTTTTATGAGTCCACAATGCTGACTATTGGAAGATATGTTGTATATGGGAGAAAACCTTTACTGGAAACGACATAATGTGAATTCCTCCGTCGGCAACAGATTATTGGCATACCAATTTTAATTTTTTCGTACTAGTATCAGGCCATGTTGGTTATAAAATAGAGTGTCGTGGGAGGTCCGTCGTCAATTGTTCCGTTAGAGTACATATCATACCTAGGTAGCTTATAATGAGAATCTTTCCTTCCCATATGCATGCATTGTTTTCATCAATAGGAGATTAGATACGTACGTATCAATTAATTGTGCTGCACCTCCATTCATCCATTTACTTGGGAAGCAACCCTAAGAAAAAGAAGAAAAATCCGTTTGGAGATTGGATTTATATTTCTCTACCCTTATTTTTAGTTATTTACCTCGCTTCAAGTTACCGGGTGAGAGCATTTGCCCAGGAATACGCGTGGCTGACACTAGTTACATACCTAGGTAAGTTTAAACTATTATGATGATGTATAGGGCTTGCTGCGACACGTTCTTATGCATATCATACATACAACCATACATACTAATAATCATACTTACTGCAGTAGTTCAAAAACGAAAAAGCGGTATGTATCATAGGTAGTCCCTTACTGTGTATGTATAATAACTAATTATCATACTATATATCGAGACGTTATTTTTTATTCAATAATATTCATCTTCGTAGGCCACACTTACTCAGTGCTGTAATGCTAAGCACTGATCAGCGAATAATCCCCCCCGTTAAAGACCGGGCTACGTAACCTATTAATAAAGTCCCTACATATCATAAATAGTTATTTCCCAGGGGAAAAAGAACTTGTCCTATGATACTACATATCTAGTACATTAGGTAGGTATGTACATGCAAGGAAGATTTTCTTTATTAGATAGGTACCTACTTCCAGTCTTGATTCTTGAATATGAATCATATTTCCTCAAAAAAGGGTACCTAGGTAAATATCATACATACCAGCAATGGTAGATTAATTAGCTCTGGTAACGAAAGAAGAGTCAACATCCATTCGACAGAATTAATCGTGTGAGTTGGATGCATCAAGCTTCTCAAGGACCTGTTGGCGTCCTCGAATCAATAATATATAGAAGACAAGCGACAATATTCATGGAAAAGGCGGGTTTATGTGGTACATGTACATTAGTTTCAATAATAGCTACCTAGGTACTGTATACGTGAGTGATAGATTAATAAGATTCATTCTGTCTATTCGAATTCTTATTCGGCCTTGACTCATCATTCATTATAAATTCTCTTCATTCTTCCTACATATTCCCTTCTTTTTACGTTCTGCTATTTTCTTCTGCTTCTTGTATGAATAAGAACTTCCTCGGAAGATCAGGCACATAATCTCTCGGATTTGCTATCGGTTCCCATATTCTCGCTATGATGCTATTTCACTTCGCTCTATTTCATGGCCCATCTATCACGAATAATTCGTGATCGGCAATGGGCTGGGTATTTTTCGATCGTACCCATCTTCGTATGCTTGTTCCAGGTGTACATACATTCTTTTCTATGGCTTGCAATCTAGTTTATTTCGTCCCTCATGTCTCGTTCACCGCGCTATGACTGCTTTAGTCCGACCGCCATAGACGAGCGCTTGGCCGAGAGGACTGTCGGGGTACATGTACATATTCCTTTCGTAAAGTCCTGGCACCCGGTTAGCTAACATCGAAAAGGGATAGGTTTATGTAGCTATGCATACTTACTGGCGATCGAAGGGTGGTCAACAGCTGTGAATTTAGACCCGATCTTTATCCCCCGCCAACACCCACAAAACAACGACATGGAATTTAAATTCAAGTGCTAGGATTAACAATTTCACAACCTCCTGCACTCAGAATTAAAAAATACCTTGTGGTTGTATTGTTACCGAGGTTAGACAAAGTGGGTTCCGCCCACATTTTTGATTTTTGATTTTTGATATTTGAAAATGTAAGTGAAAGCGCTAGGATTGCTAATAATTAATTCTCCCTTCGGGGCCAATAAAGCCAGAGACACGAATGAGTCCCCCTTTCCCTCCTTTCCGTGGAACCTTCTGCTGGTCAGGTCTGCCTTTCCTTGAAATCATAGCAATAGAATATGCTCTCATCATGACGTGGCGCTTCTCCCCTGGCTCTAAAGTGGACTCGGTTGGGCACCCTTAACCTCTTCATATTGAGTACAGAGACGACCTAGCCTCTCCATCTCAGGAAGGAAGATATCGGTGAGGTAATCTATAACGTCCTGTCTCTCGTGGCCGTCAATGTAGACGCCTTTTTGTTTATCGGCTAGTGTACATTAGGAACCAGGCATACCACTCTCCTCTTCGTCGCTTTCCAGATCATAATCTGAATAGACCGAATCTAGTTTGGAGGCGTTGGCGCTCTTGACTTCCCAGTCGGTCTTGCTATTATTGGGCCTTTTTAGCCAGTTCCGAGGACATTCGCTAGCCTCAATAACGTCCGGGCGAAGGCGGTTACGCGACAAGCAGTTTAGTATTGCTGAAGATCCGCTCGCATTCTGCACTTGATATTGGTACCGAAACCATGTCTAGAGCAAAGCACGCTAGATCCGGCTAGGATAGAATGCGGGCATTCCAGTAATAGAGAGCGTTATCTGTTGTTTATTCTGTTTTGGGATCACAGCTAACGTACCATTGGTATGCTTGCGTTCAGAAAGATGGCCGAACTGAATATCGAGCTGCATCGTGGCCTCTATCCAGTTATGGCGAGTAAGGGCTTCACGCTTGCCGATATTTCGCCGATGTACTGTTGAATCCTTCTTCGGCACTGGCCAATTGACATGAAATGGGAGTTCCATCGAGTCTCATTGCCTATATGAGTATTAGTAAAACCTAAATGTAAAGGGAGGTCCTTCATACCGTCGGTTAAACTCTTTCCTTATTTGTCTCGCTCCTTTGAATTGTTGGCGTCTCTTTGGCGAGGACCGAATGTGTCTTAACGAGGTTCTGGAGCTTGCCCAAAGCATCTTGCTTTCGCCAAACCCGGGACATTTCTTCATCATCTCGCCTCTCTGCCAATGTGAGTTCACCCACCACAGTTTCAGCCTTTCCGCCGAGTGAGAAGGCCTTGGCCACGAGATTGTCAAGCAACGGACCCGGCGGCGCTTCCGTTCATCCTCGGGCGCTCCTGAATCAAGCCTTCGAAGGATGCAGTCCAATGGTACATCATTCGACGAAGCATTATCCAATAACAAAGGTCCTGTATGTCTGGTATATCTGGTACTCTTTGATTTATAACCTGGTATATACCGACTCTACGATAGTATTCTCACCGGAATGTCCCTTTACATGCCGGATCTATAGCGAGAAGCAGTATTTGACGGCGGCCATTTGAGTCGATGAAGTGGGCACAATTCCGGACATGTCAGGAGAAGCTGATATTGTTGCTGCTGGATAATGTACTACTCTCATCATGGAAGTTGACCCAAGTTGGAATTGACATAAAAATCGACCACACTGTGCCCTGGGACGAGTCCTCGAGAGGAAGGGTTTTATCGCCCGTCACTCTTGTCTTCGGCTATGCTGGCCAAGCCTCGCGATCATTGGTCTTTTAGGTCTTCCATTTTCGGGCGTTTTT
>NPHW01005888.1:0-10606 GCA_002240705.1 Elaphomyces granulatus | reverse complement strand
GCTGGCACGCAACTGGTGTGTGTGAATGAGTGAAAAAAAATCTGACCCACAATGGCATCCCAATCTTACAAATCTTAGTCTGGATTGTTGTTTTATTAGGTAAAATTAAATTTCCCTTACCTCAGCTTCCTCAGGCCCTCCCGCGGACCCACATGAGGAAGCTGAGGTAACATTTCCCTCATATTGATATCTATCACGTGACCCATGTGGTCCGTGCACCCGGACTTGAGCCTAGGTCATGTATTGCCGCTTAGAATACCTATCATATGTATAGCATCCCGCCTCTGAAGAACAAGGCTAAGACTTCATGCGGGCTCTCAGTGAGGGTCGAAGTTATTAGCTCGATAAAAAAAAAGAGCCTAGATATATATGTAGTAGCTCGGAGGCTAAAAAGTAGGCCTTGTGGCACTGAGGTCGAAGATAGCCCGGAGGCTTGAAAAAAGCAGAGCCTGGCGGCTGAGAAATAGATATTCTATGATAGTTAGCAGCTTGCTGCTTCTAGATTCTCCCCTGTACGTGACTACTAAGCTTGGTGTGTTGGGGGGCTGAGCGTTAGATTTTAGCCCTGACTCCGACTGAGGCACAAGCGACCCTGAGGTCGAAGGTAGCCCGGGGGCTAAACGAGCTTCCCACGGGGGAGTGTTTGCCGGGTTTGGAGGAGGACGGACGGGCTCGAGACTCGAGAGTATTGAGAAATCTGTAAGTGGGATTGAAGTTGGCCAAATTTCGGATTTTGATTAACTTGCAGCAACCGGGCAGCATTAATATTAAATATACGTCAGCCCTTGTCAATCAGACAGGCAGTAGCGAGAGTACTATGATGACGCTTGTGAGACCAAGCGATTTTGATATAAGTAGCCGTAGATGTGATAACATGGAGTAGAAGTAAGTCTGGTTTGAGCAAGTGCCAAGTATGGAAGTTAGCAATTGCTGAACTGCTAGAGCATGATTAAAAAAGGCAGGCCAAGTTAACTATCACCCATAATAAGATTGCATAATCCCCACCGTATTAATCAATCCGGGGTTGTACAAATAATAAAGCATTATTGCCTTAGTATTATTGGAATTGACCCCAAAATAATAATATGTAGTTATTATTTCGCTTTGGAAATTGCGCTAACTGATATGGATTTAATCGAAAGCAGTAAAGTCAGTTTCGGATGGACGTCTCGATTCGTGGGAGCTAGTCTAGCCCCACAGCGGTGCAGTTACTAATTACGGTATTACTATAATTAGAGAATTGTTCTAGAATAGGACGAGAGTTAAACCTTAATAACTACTCTAACGGACTATATCTATAGAGGCGTGAGAGTTTTATTTTCAATTTATATATATATTGGGAGACTTGTGCTGTTTGTGGTACTTATGCAGTAGTTAATAGGTGATTTACGACTGCCGTATGTACTTCTACGTTCCCCCAAGACATTGACGAAACTCTGCTAATCTCACTCACTTAACTTCAATTCAAGAATGGAAGAAAACTACTACATACCATATAGAACTACAGCTGAGCCGCCTGAGCGGGAAGAAATGAGGCCAGCTCCTGTGGCTAAATAGCCGCGAATATATAATAATACCTAAAATATACAAGCAAGCTTGCTGGATAACTATTTAGTGTGTCGGCCCGGCTGGACCTGGCAGAGTATCATACCTATCCTAGGTAGCTACTGCATGGGCTTTAACACCATGCGCATTGCGCATGCCTTCACAAGCTAAAATCACAATTGTCCCTTATTTGGCAATTGGTTGGACAATTCGGGCCCTGTTTAATTGTTGCGATAAGAAGCTCGTGATCGATTGATTGGTTAAAACCTCTCGACTGATTGAATTGTTGATTAAATGGTTAATTTGATTTCTGGCCAAGCTGGTGGCAGCTTGCTGTAGTGCTATTATGCATGCTTTTAAACCGTTTCCATCAGCAGAATGTTTATCAATAATATATCTCTCTATTAAAAGATCTGGGGAGAGAGTAGATAAATGGAGCCATCGTTCTCCATCCCTCACCTGTGCCACCTCCTTTCATATCCAGCCAGCAGAGGTCTTTTTTACCTCATATTCTCTTGAAAAATCGAACACTCAAACAAAATGATGCTTCCTCAAGTTATGGTGGCTCTTACAGCCGTTTTAGGGTTGATCTCCGCGGCTCCTACTGCCGTGTTAGTGTGAAATCATATCATTCCCTTTCGTCCTTGAATCTAATCAACGTTTTAGTTACACTGGCAGAGGCACTGTCTATTTCCAGCAGAATGCCACCGGCTCTTGTGGCCAACGAAACCCAGACTCTGCAATTATTGCAGCGATCGGTGACGCTTGGATGATGGATGAGTCCCCAAGCCCAATATATTGCGGCCGGAAGATCAAAGTCAAGAACATCGGCAGCGATTCTGGAACCAGAGGCACTGGAAACGAGTTGATTGTGACTGTCGCCGATACTTGCGCCAGTTGCAGCAAGGATGATGTCGACTTCTCAGTTAGTGCTTGGAACCATCTTACCAACCAAAGCGCTGCGGCAACGTTCAAGGCTCAATGGTGGGTTTTAAGATATACCTCTGTGTGAATTTTGAAACATTACAACTTGAAGACGACTGACATCGGCTCCTAGGTCCTTCTATTACGAGAACGGTGCTGGGAACAGCCCTAGTCATAACAGCTCTAGTCACAACAGCTCTAGTCACAAAAGCTCTAGTCACAACAGTTCTAGTCCCGACAGTTCTAGTCACTGTGAATTAAAGCAGTGATGGTAGGCAGTTGGCTACATAGTTATACCCCTCGAACTCAAATGATTTTGCGATACATATGCGCCCGTCAAGTTTCCTAAGATACCCTGCATGCCGGTCCTACGATATAATAACAAACAGAAAAAAAATAAGTCAACCACCTGGGCATCCGGAATATCATGCACATGCGAAAGATTCGGGTGCAATGATATGCCTACATATCTGGAGACTGGCGGTAGCAATCATATCTCTGTTGCTACCATCTGATCTACCTGTTATTATTATATAACAACCTTGGAACTTCAAAAAGTCGGTATACGTAAAAGGACACCTTTTTTTTTCTTAACAAGAGATCCAACCTTAAGATCCGCAAGGTCTGGGGGAACAGTGGAAGTGATCATTTATGGAAATCATGAAATCAAGGCTTCTTTCAGTGTACATACCTATACCTCTACGGAGTAAATCATGGGTTAGAAAATTCGTAATTTCGTACGTGCGCCCTGTTAATACTATACCCATACTATATACAGTTGATTGAATGATATCAGGTCAAAGAGGTGGAAATATATATATATGTATGTATATATCTATATATGTAGTCAACTCAGTCAACTGAGTCAGATGTACGGGAAAGTATATACAGTTCAGAAGAGAGGTGGCAATGGTATGGGAGGTTGAAAGACACAAAGAAAAGGATTATGACATGAGCAATGGAGCCGAGGACATCATTGATAAAGAAAAAAAGATGTTAATAAATATGTGTATAATAATATGTATAAAAGAAAAAAAAAAAAAGAAATAATTAAAGCGTAAAATGCCAAGGCAGAATGGTATTTAATATCCCTGTAGATGAACAGCTGAAGTCTAAATCATTAAGAATGAACCCCGCCCACGGTGGTCCCATTGGATAGAGCAATGGTAAAGTCAACAAAATTTAAGATAAAATTTCCTGTCGTGTTTAAGGCATAAAGATTCGCTGACATATTGGTAAGGAATGACTGAATTTGAGTCTGTGCTGCTGAGGCTGCGCTTATTGTGTTTGTTTGTTCAAATATAAACAAGATCGCAATGCTAGAAAAATCGAGAACACGCCGAGGGACAGAGGGAGAGGATGTAGATGAGGCCATTTGTGTCGTGGTAGGCGAGGTATTAGTGGATGTGAGGGTGCTACTGAGAGGTTGCGACGGCTCGAAGACAATATTGTTGGCAGTGGCAATGGCTTCTTGTCTGGCAAATATTCCACGACCAGACTCATCATCATTACCATCACCCACTGCCGGACGCTCTGTCGGTTCCGGAGGCAAAATCGGGTACTCGAAATGGGACCTCGGCGACCGACGGACAGCACGAACGCCATTAAATGTTACAAGAGAATTCTGGTTGGTGCAAGACACGGTGTTCACACTAAATAACGCCAGGATGTCGGACTGGTCAAGAGGTATGCCAAAATCGGTGTTCGATATGTTGAACAGTCGAGGAAGGGCGTTTCCTAAAGTTACATTCTGATTTCCTGAAGTCCCATTGCTGATATCTGTCGTGGAGCAGCTGGTGTCACCACTGACGGTACACTGACTGCCAGAAAACCCCTCCACACACAGACAGGCACAGACATTATCAGGTTGGATACTTATTCCTCCATTCATGCAGGGTGTAGAATCTTGGCATGTGCCCCAGGGAGTGCTGCTAGCCTGGGGTGTTGGGTTACGGCGAATAACAAAAAACATGATGGGTACGATAATGGCTGTAAGAATAAGCAGCAACACCAGAAAGCACAAGACAATGAAACACAAAAGTGGCATCCCGCAAAGCTGCCGTTTTTGCTTCGAAGGGCAGGTCGTAGGATTCGGAGAGAACGCTGACTTAAAATCTCCTCCTGTCTCCTTGGAATGCAACGGCCAAGATGAACGCAGTTCTGAGTTCGGCGTGATGCGAGGGGAAGGAAAAGAAGCTAGGATGTCGCTGATCGATCCAGAACGGCGATTCAGAGCTTCAGATATATTAGCCACCAAATTGAAAATCAGGCATTGACTCACGGGATGAAGCGCTCCGGCTGCCATTCAGCATGTCAAGAATTCCAACCCTACTCGCTGTTTTGCCCCTATCTAAATTTGATGCGAGTTTTGTTGCCCGGCGAATGAGTTCGGGCAAGCTAGTCTGGCTGGCTCTTATGTCATCCCCATCAAGATTCCGGTTCTGAGGCCGCCGCAAGTCCGATCTCCCACCTTGTGTGCCTGAATTGGGGGTTGACGTCCTACTCTCGAGCTCGCGGCCGACTGGCGATGGAGCCCTCAGCGCAGAAGACTGGCTATTGTTTTGCGACCGTCCGGGGTAGACACCGCGGCCATAAACGGGCGATGTCCAATCCGGATAGTTAGGAGCTGGCTGCAGTCCCGGAAGACCGTCACTATGTGCAGGAAGACTTTGACTGAATACAGAGTACGAAGAGGAAGTCGGACTTAATCCCTCTCCCCGGGAACCAGTTTTCTCCGGTAGATGCCTCTGGCCAATAGTGCGTAAAGATGGCCTGCCCATCTTTCCGACACTCGCTTGTCTCACGAGAGTTGGCTCTTCACCATGATGGCAGTTTTCTTCAGAGCCAAAATCAGAATGTGATCCATCACTGTGATATGGACCCAAAACATCCGACTCCGGGCGTCCCGAATGACGGCCACCTGGAGTGGCGCTGCTTGACGCCAATGGCGGCTTTCTCCTCTTCGATGCATGTGTTGAAAATGTCTCCCGGGTGGGTGACGCGAATTGCCCTCGAGGAGAATGGGAAGAGAGGCCTCTCCTAAGCGGCGGAGGCGGCGGAGGGAGTGGCGGAAAGGAATCAATTGATGTATTTTGGGCCGTCAAAGGAGAAGTCGGTGTCATCGGACTGTCTAACCTTGGAATGTTCCCTGGAATGATGCCAGACACAGGCATTTGTGACCGTCCATCAGGCCGGATAAATCTGGCATCATCTGTACCTCCTCTCCCAATCCAGCCACCGCCGGGGCCCAAAGGGCCTTTCTTCTGTTGACTCATCACGTTAGAACGGGTCCCCCCTTCCAGTGAGTGGATGCTAAATAATATAATCAGATGTCGTTGTAATGGCAAAATGTCCACAACGTATTGAATTCCAACCCGCCGACATTTAACCCTGAATGCCGAGTAGAGACAAAGGTATATCTACGAGGACCAAATATTTTAAACATCCAGCTCGATACCGATATCGAGGAAGTAGAAATCCAAATCGGACACAACGTCGAGCAATGGGAGCAAGCGCTTGACGGTGTAATGTCCACTCGGCCGGGAATTGCGATAAAAGAATGTTGGAAAGATTGCTAGTGTGAAAATAAAATGCAATCTTCAGATCTTTAAGGACGCAAAATCCACGACGGAAAAGAATGACTCGTCGCAGTTACTGTCAAAGCAAGACTGAAAAGAAGCGATGGCACTCAATGCCTACCGAAAGGGATCAGCCAGTTATGGGATATAGCGACCAAACGGAAATTAGAAAAGTTCCGCCCTTACCGGAAATAAATGGAGGCTCTGTAAGAGAACGCCTTTAATCCAATATTCACCTTTCCAAAGTATAGCATCGGGAGTGGGAGTTCGGCATCAGGCAAAAAGCGCCAGTCCCTTCCCATCTAGCGGCCACCTACAACGGCATAATGGGCAGGTAGAAGAGAAAGATCGCCGCCGAATCGGCGAAGAAGATAGAAGAGAAGCGACAGGTTCGAAAGTAACTTGGAAGAAATAGTTTAAAGAATAAAATAAGAAAATAGACACAAAGTGCTCCCCACATGGACGTCTTTGAATATTCTCTGATGCAAGGGTTCGGCGACCAGTCCCTTTAGACGCGGATCATCAGTAGCTGCTCAAAGCCTTGGGGACCCCAATCTTTTTCGGGAGAGACAAAGCTGGGGCTTTTTGAGTCGGCGTAAGGAATAGCGTCAGTCGAGCATGGAGCGGACAGGGAACTTCGACTTCGATGATGAAAAGGATCGAGGCTAAGGGGGTGCCACACTCCACACTAATCACCACACTTGCTGCTTGCTGTCGTTGCTCTTCATCTTCAGATATGGAGTTCCAACATTATTGGGATCTACAACAATAATTGTGCGGAAATACTCGAATGACGACGCGTGTTCCTTCTTTCACGATGTCCGGATAGAGTTTTATCCCCCCAGCCTATCGCAATGTGAGAAGTTAGAACGATCAACAGTCTCAACACCAATAGGGACCAAGGGCTCCATACTCTGGAAATCTCCCTGCACGGTGCACCACAACATTCCTGGTCTGCCCACCGATCATCACAGAGCCCTGGCTTCCAAGTCGTGCAGAACACCTCCCGTTGGCAAGGAGGTTGGCAGTTGGACCAAGACAAAGATGCTATAAGGACGCTATGACAAGAGTCCAGATTTCCATATCGCGACTGATCCTCGAGGTGGGCAGTTCCACGAGCAGAGTGGGTACTGGTCAAATGGAATGCGCCTCATCTGCAAGGAGGGCCGACGGCGTGGTTTCAACTCCCTGCAACTCGTTTCATCTGCGGGGCCGAATCGGTGTATATGTTAGCCTCTCCTTGTACTTTCGCCCCCAGCCAAGGCATTTTTTTAAGAAGATATTATTTATCATAGGTAGTATTACATATTATATATTATTAATTATTATAATCAGATATCATATATAATATAGATAAAAATGTAACACACTCACGACCCTCAACAGGATATGATCGCTTTCCTCATCACTGATGAATAATTAATGGAGCTCTTCCAGACTCCTCAAGATTAGGGTAGTTGCAGATCGGGTAATTAGTATGACATATCATGCATTGAATGAACAGCTAGGTATGCATCAGGTGTCAAAAAGACATCGAGTTTGAAGGCAAAAGGCTGGACGGTAAGTAGCTGCTAATACAACTCTGCTTTTATTACCTTGCTTTCATGAATTATAACCCAGCCGTATAACTTTCGTAGCTTGTTGGTAAATGGTTCTCTAATCGTTTGGAACGCAGATACAGATAACCGAATACGAAACACATAGTTCGAGCAATCAAATGAACTTCGATGGCTGCTCAAGAATATACTCTTGGGAACTGTGCCAGCGAAGGCAGCGAATAATAGAGAAGATATTCAAGACAGGAGTCAATCTGATGGAGGTGAAACGAATACTATTCTAACTAGTTGAAAAGGTGACAACAATGCTACGAATTCCTTTCCGCGGATATTCGAGTCGCACAAGTTCTGTTCCTGAATAGCGCGTGACAATAATAGTATATCGGCGGCACTCAGGAGTCTAGGTCACATGAGAATCGAGGTGATACAACATATACTCACATGGCCGGGTCCAGTGCGGCGCTAACAGAGGAAAGAATTAATCGGCACTCCAGCAGGGCTATCCACAGGTTCCCCAAATTCCAAATTGCTGCTATACGACTGTTTGCAACGATGTAAATAAGTCTCGGTGGCGGTCCTTGCAGGCTGTTGACGTGCATTTACACTATCCAGCCTTTACAACCGGTTAGCTCTCTACGGTCTGCAGATATAAGTCGATTAGTAACATCTTGAGTCCCGCCCCTCCCTGGAGTGGAATTCACGTCTTATTCGGAGGCTGGACTCAATGGACTGGATTAATCGTTAGTGACCTGTTTACTATTCGTTTATTCGGAGTGTTATAGGAACTACAGCTGATGCAGAGCTGACCGGAAATGGCAGCCAACATCCATTCGTTGCAAATCACGGTTCCAAGGACTGGCTTCGAAACCATAGGAAGAGAGAAGGTTGAGATAGACTATCAAATCATCGCCCGGACAGAATGCTTGCGGAGCGGACACGTCAACAGGGCCGATGAAAATCGGCAAACCTACCAGACACTTCGCATGGGGCCAAGCAAGTCAAAGAATATGGGCCCGTGGAAAATCACCCGCGCCATCGACAACAAGGACCTTGAAGAAGCTATGTTCCAACCCCTTTCCATGCCAATCTCCTAATTCACAACCCCCTATGACGAAGACGAACATCTTGATTGCCGGGAAACGAAATATAAAGCTCGATCATGGGGAACTGGAACGCGAATCCATCATAGCAACCCTAAACATGCCATCGGCAAGACATTAGATTTATGAGGCAGCCGGATAAACACAACCCCCCCAAACTTTTCGCGGGGAGTCGAATTCTTTCTAGCAGGAGGTATTTATATTTATTAGTGTCAGGGCCTTCGCCCTGGCTATCATAGAAGTTATAGAACACAGTAGCATATCAGCTTTGTGTACAGATATTAGATTTCTTCCTTGGGATTAGAATCCTTGAATGAACTACTGTAGGTAATAGCGTTTCAATATGACCCAGCTTCCTGAATTTTCACGGCGTTCTTATCATACAATGTGGTATATCTATTAATCGATCATCGTTGATCAGTAGTTCTAAGCCGAACCCCAACGAAAATTCTCGCTGCGCAAGTTGAGACCTTGGAATGTTCTAGGAGAAGAAAAAGATAACAAAAGGTTTCGGAACGGATGGCACAATTAATGATACTGTGAGAGTATCATAGTATGTAAGTCAAGCTCACATTACATAGATGATAAATTGTTATTTAATGTTAATTATCCTACGAATATAGGGGTGCAAAGTCGTTGTCTGTATAGGAGCTCAGACTATCGCCGTGGAACCTTAAGGGTTTTATCAGCTTGCGCTGTAACTGAGTTTGGCTTGTTGCGCTCTTGCCCGTTATATCGAACCCAGGCTTTCCATAGTCCGCGCAGTTCTTCGGCTCCAACCTTATTGAACCTTATCTAGTCCACTAACGATAGACCCGTGGTTAGGGTGTTGTTGCCGCGGTTAGAACCTTATCATAGGAGTTAGGAAATAAAAACCTATTTATGATACTGATTTGCCATTTTAGGAATTTAGTGCTTTGGTCTTACATCATGCTTCTTGGTTTTTAATAAGTATTATTATTAATCTCCTGGAATAGAAGTTTTTCTTATGATACGTTCTAAAGCTTACATCAAATCTTTATCTGCGGAAAGAAGTGATGATAATACAAGCCAATCACGGCTCACCGCCGGTCCCAGTTTCATCGGAGGCGAATTTCTTGCAGGGTATTAAATGCACGCTAGCTTTATGCGGTTAGCACGCATGCGCGAAATTCTTTTGCGCGCATTAAGGACGCTAGCCAAGGCGGGGACTATGATATCATACTCACGATCGAATAACTTAAGAATAACTGCTAGCCAGGTAAATGTGACCAATATCAATTTATTAGATTGTATGCTGACTCCTAAACGGACGTTTAATGCATTAATATTGAATCCTTCCGTTGGAAGTTGGAACCGTTCGTTGGCATTGAGCTTGTAGAGGTCGACGCTCCCACGCAGATATAATACCCAAGCCATAGGTCGAGCAATTTCCAATGTACGGATTCCAGGCGAACTATCATAGTATGGTACCGTGCTTTCTTCTGTTTCAGGCACGGAACTTACCTAGGTACTTGGGTAGCTGTTATTGCAGAATAGGCGTTGTCCGAGACAACCATAGGCGAAGAGAGAAATTGTTGACGTCGTGGCTTCAGAGCACACCACATATCCTGTGTTCGAGTAATAAGACTGATTTGATGAGACGACAGCAGGGTTCCAGCTGTCAGGATGTTGTCAGTCTTGTCCATGAGCTTCGAAGATGGATGCCTACCTATAAACCGTGGGAGTGATGTTACCAAAAGAAACAATCGTTTATTAACGGGAATCATTAGACTGAACAACATAAAAGGCCTCACCTGGAACCGTCCAGTCACAGCTAGCCATCCTATCCCTGTTATTCACCTTTGGTAGCAGAAGCTCCGAACAAGTCAAGTCAAACAATCAAGTAACTTGGTGCCTACTAGAGTTGCCTGAATTGGTGACT
>NPHW01005880.1:0-12336 GCA_002240705.1 Elaphomyces granulatus | reverse complement strand
GGTGGTCTGGATAAGGTCTCCTGTTTTGAAGCTTCCATTAACATTAGTGGAAGACCGTTTCCTCTTCAATGTGCACCGTTGATTGTGTGGTTGTTGAAGGTACATACATTTTTTTAACCACTATTTTTTTATTTTTAATAAGACCGGGAGGTTGGTCGCTTAGCACCAACACCTCTTCACCGAGGACTGCCTGGTCGCCCTGGCCACTCGATACTGCCCGCGAACTTGAACGACAAGCTGACCCAGGTTTCCCTTTTTACCGGTTGGCGCATGTCAAATACAAGCAAGCTTGCTGGATTATTGAGTAAGTACCCTTCGAGAGATATATGCGAGCAAGAAGTCAGGGTAAACAAAGAAGTGTATAAAGCGAAATGTGGGGAGCTTCCGTTTTGAACATCTCCTAACGTATTGTAACTTCACAGGACTATCATACTACGAATAAAAGAATGGAACCAACCTCTTGCATAACGAAGAAAGGCTAGCCAGCGAAGCAAATATGACAGGTCTTCCCAATCTTTCTACTACATTAAATACGCCTTAAGGCTTGCAGTATTACGCCTGCGGCTGAGTTTGCAACATCGCCGACCGGCGAGCTCATTGATCAATTCACCCGAGCGGATTACATTGCCGTAAGTGAGTCCCATCCATTATTCCGGTACGGTAACTGATCCGGTCTTTCGAAGGGTTATATTCTATTCTGGACAAACCTATTAAGGACCCGAATGATACATCGACGGAGGGCCCGGGTCCAGGCAGCACGCGGTCGTCCTTTTCTTAAGCATAGCTGGAATATTAATAAGGCGGGCCAAAATCGAGGTTACTGGCTGTCCTTCTCCAGTCATTTGTCAAAACTACCTGGATTCTTTCTCTTTTTGTTGGGTTTCCAATAATTCTTTTCGTTGTTCACGCTGTGTCCGGATGAGCCTTGGTTGCTCCTTGGTCGTTCCAGGCAATTCAATCGCGGCGCTGATACCTTCACGTGGACCAAACTTCCTCTATCGGCGCTTCCAAAGACCCTCATCTACGGAAGAAAGTCAATGCTAGAGCTTCCTACTTTGTCCACAAGGCCCGCCCAGGAGCCAATGAAGCGACCATTGAGGAGTGCATTCGAGGAGGATACACCCGAAGCCCAGAGTTTGATAAAGCAGGTCGTTAGGTATTCTGCCTGCCTCCGAGGCACTAGGCCGTATTGCTACGGCCGTCGCAAAGTCTTAAGGGTGAAACAGCTCGAGTGCCCTCATTTATTCATCACTCTTTCAGCTGCTGACTATCATTGGGAGCCTCTTATGAGTGTTTTACCATTTGAATCCAAACAGATATAGCTTCGGCTCTAGCATGCATTCGAACTTGATTGCGCCACCTTGGATACACAATTAAAATAGTGATTGAAACGGCGAAGTCATTTCATGCCACTACCGCTCGAGCGGATAAAGAGGTCATTATACTGGAATTCCGAGAGGAAGATTCAATCTACCGAGTGATACTAGCCACCGATGCATTAGGCATGAGTGTGGACCTCCGTGGTGTCACTATGGAAGGTTCCTACTTTAGATGTTCAGTCATATGTGGGGTTTGTGGCTATGATATGGACAACATGGGCACAAGTTGCTTTCTTCGACGTCAGATTTGCACGATGTTCCCCATTTGAACGGGTGCGTTCTTCTTTTGCGTTGGGACCCTGTCGATTGACTCGGCAGACTCAATAAGGAAGTTCTGGTATTTGAGAAGAGCACTGCCAATATTGCCGAGAAGGATGCTCCCGAAGAAAATGTCGACATATCTACGCCCCGAACTTTTCACCCCATTGAGAACGAAAGCAATGTCTGCCATCGGGGTGATTCGGGTTGTTGTGTGTTTTGTCCCATGATAGGCAGTTCAGTTGGTTAAAGCCATATAAGCCCTAATGTGAGTTTCTATGTTGAGGAAGAACAGCGTCTACATTTCATTATACTTGAAGTATCTGACAGATTGCCAGAATTTTATGATTCATATTGATAATACTATTCACACTAGCTCAATACCCGAGATCCTTACGCATGGCACCTTATGAGACCAGTGTCATGCTTAACCATCTAGATCATGTACATTCCCTTGAGGAAGCTGCGTACTTCCTCTTCCTAGAAAATGAGGCGTACAACGCTCCAGAGGCCATGAATCGTGTGCTTCTCAGCCCTTTTGACGCACGTGTTGATATCTTCAACGATCTCATGCTAGGATACATACCTGGACAAGAAGGTATTATCCCTCATTTTCTTAAGTTTTTTCCAAATGCGACATTCTTAGTTTTTAACATCTGAATGAAATAGGCACTTATTACAGTTACGACATGATCAAGGAGCTCGATAGCCCAGCATTCCGGATGCCATCAGGTAACGAGCGAGACCTACTGGCTATGCTACGTGAGCCTGGAGTCGCTGCCCACAAACTGTCCCTGAAGATTGGCTGTATTTCGATCTTAATGAGAAACGTGTCCATGAAAAAAAAAAAAAAAATAAAAGTAAGATATCATTGATGTCAAAACAAAGTCCTGCCAGGTTCGAAGAAGAGATCCATACAGGCTAGGGCTATGCTACTCAAAACCCTCTGTCAAGCAAAGTCAGCACTATATTTCAATCCCCCGATCACTTTACCAAGACAAGGGCGCTTGTGAAATTTCTTAAGGCCCTTACAGATACAATTGCCCGACTAGAAAAGTTAAGTGCATCTCTTGATCAGATCTTCATTGCGATAATCACCTGTTATCGGGAGGTGCAACAGACAGATATCGAGTTGGAGTATCAATCTTGGAAAGTAGCTGTTTTGACGGCAATTAGTTCACTTGCTAAACGGCTCAATCATCCTGCCTACTTCGTCGCCCACCCGAGACCATGGCTATCTCACGAAAATACAACATCGAATCCATTACGAAGGAAATCCTGATATTGGCAAAAAGATTCGGCTTCCCAAAGAGCCAATGCATCGAGATAAAACCAGACGTTGCTGATTATATTGTATTGGCACAAGCAAGAGGGAACTGGGACGGTATTGAGCTCTGGAGATGGTGGAATCAACAACTGAGGTGCCAGCAGCTGCGGCTATTTGTTCTAAAGCTACTGTCGTCCACACACCGCAGCCGTCGAGAGGCTTTTTTCGTTGTTATGCTTACCCCGCACCTGTATACGTGGCCAAGGTTTCGTGGGNNGGTATATTGAGATTCTTCGATATACAAACGATCTCCCACTAGGAGGCCTTGGAAGTTCTTTCCTCTCTGGAAGCCAGACTTCAGTTTTTGTATAGTCTTGTTTCTCTTGTTCCCTTGCCCAGACTTGTATCCTTGTCTCTAATCATGTCTATAGTAGACTTCATCTTCATATATATCCGAAGACTCTTCTATGTCTTTATATCCAGTTAGCTTGTATAGTATTGTAGTAGCACAGCCATTCCGCTCCAAATCCCGAAGTCATGCCGACCGCCGAGGCAAGGCATAACATTCGTCCTTAAGCATTACGAAAACCAAGTCTCGAGTCGTCGGGCGTCAGTCTTTTGGAGGGTTTTTAGCTTAGTAGCCTTACGTCCAAGAAGTGGGTAGTTGATGTCATCTAATCCTTGCAGCGGTCTACTGTCGAATAAGTTATGCAATGCTGATCCGGTATCTCTATCCACAACTAATTCAAGACGGTAACCGGGGTCGTTACGGTATTCAGACAATGCAGAGTCCGCCCTGCCCAAGCGTCCGATAACAAACAGAGAAACCGCCTTTCGACTAGGTTTAGAATTATCTTTCCATGACAATATTTCGGAGCCTTGGTAGGCTGTCTTCCTTTCGGCGTACATTTCGTGCAAGAAGTTAATGACGTTCGTTTTTCTGTGAGGCGAGCCCCTTTGGAAGAGCATCACTATCAGACCCAGAAGTAGGCCATGGTAGTGATGACGGCGACTCGGTAGGAATGTTTTCACCGGGTAACGGGGTGGGCACATGGAGAGATTCGAGAGGCGTTGAAACACGTTTTGATTGAGGGGGTATAGACGCAGGAGGAGTTGAAGATTTGACAAGTATTGATTTGCCTCGTGGCACTGGTGGAGAAGTCAGATGTCAAGTTGCTACTGGGGCAAAGAAGCATGAATATCGAGGGAAAAATAAACCTACCTAATGTTTTGTACCCTGATGACCTTGACCTTCAGATCAACTAGGCTATATATACATGAACAAGGCATCGGGAAGCACATGAAAACATATCAACATTCGCAATGGCCATGCCTTGGCTGATTACATCTGTCTCAGTCTGTAAGACAAAAAGGGAGGTGTCTTAGTACCAACTACACTTCCAAGACATCAGATTTAGAGAGCGATTTCTTGGGAGACAGAGTAGGAGTGAAGAGTATTGCATACTTGAAATGACAGAGGGAGTTCTGAAACTGATCTATAGCCAAAGGAATAGCAAAACTAACTGCAATGTCAGAGTGTCGTCACGTTAAAATCAAGGAATATATACCACATATAATTATGACATTGGCTCATGTTCAGG
Source organism: Elaphomyces granulatus (assembly GCA_002240705.1). Classification (NCBI taxonomy): domain Eukaryota; kingdom Fungi; phylum Ascomycota; class Eurotiomycetes; order Eurotiales; family Elaphomycetaceae; genus Elaphomyces; species Elaphomyces granulatus. Next base: position 7,831 of record NPHW01005880.1, on the reverse strand, counting down.
AGCGGCTGCTCGTTGGGTATGGCATATCTCGTGGGAGCATGAGGTCGGACTTAAAACCGACACAGCTGAAGCCTAGATTTCCAGGCGGAACATTTGATACTCTCAACGACTCTGTCGCGCTGAACTTGCTGCGAAGTAATATTTCTGAGTGTTGTAATGAGCGGTTATGGCCCGGAAGAATAACTCGTCAAGTTGTTCCCATGATCTCTTTCGGAAGTCCAAGTTCCATGGGGTTCCATTCAGCCTGGACCATACTCTAACTAGACTTGCCTCAGGTATTCAGGCCGTATCCAGACCTGAGGCAAAACTATGTACATAGACAAGGGCAGGGCAAGGTCACCTGACCGACGTGCGGAGTTAACCAAGTTACTCGGTCTTAACGACATCATATGTAGAACAAGAACAAGAACATATCTTTTTTTATTTTCATTTCTTATTTCTTTATTTACCCTCGCTATTCGAATTACATTCTGTTCCCTTCTGGTGTTCAAGGAGGTTTGTCTCTATCGATTGATCTGTTCGATTCTGTTCTATGTACCAAATCGGGTCCCCGTGATTATTATTAGGTAGTAACCCAACAATCGCGAAATACTACATCAGGCTAACATCCACTCTTCTTCACAGACATTCAGATCTCTCCCTCCACCCTCTCGGCCTCGTGGACGGACTCTCACATATTCGCAACGCGAGGAACCTCGCTGTCGTCACCATCTTCACATAGTATCCTTCAGAAGGAAGAACCTGCTTGTTGACTGCGTTCCAACCGTGTCGCGTCTTCCCCGCCACTTTCGCCATCGATCCTTCGGTCCACCAACCCTGGAACTACCGCACTGTTCAGTCAATGTCGTCCCGTCGTCGAAGCGACGGAGGTTGGCCTCGTCCCAAGTAGTAGAAACATCGTCACTATCGTCGCCTTCGTTGCCCCCCTTTTGGTCCATCGTATCCCCTGGCACTCGAGGAGGGTTAATGTCCACCGCTCCTCCACCATCAACACCGCCAGCAGCGGCGTCCTGGTCTATTCGTCCGTTCAATCTATCTCCGTTGCCCCCCGTGGGCTCGCATCCCGGTCCGCCGGCGTCATCGTCGCAGCTGAATCGGGCAGGCGGGGATGGGCAACAGGACGCTCAGATCCTCGCACAGAGAGACCGGGGACGAGCCAGCCTCCTCGCGCTGGATCGCAAGCGACGAGGGGGGCCAGACACGGGTTCGAGCACCCATGTCAGTAGCAACCCGAGTGTCAATAGTGTCCGTGGTCATAGTCACAACACCAACACGATAGATTTCCACCGCCCTCTACCATCACTACCGGCTGGTGGAAGCAGTGATGATGCGCCTGGTGTTTCTCTCGCGACGGCCATCGACCTTCTCTCGTCACCCGTGCAACCAGCCTCGCCCCGGCCGAGCCAGGATCCGCCTCCGCCTCCGGCTCCACCTCCGCTCCGGCTCCCCCCGCGGCGACAAGAGGACTTCATGGAATACATCCTGCCGCAGTGGCAGCCAGACATAGAAGTCACACATTGTCCCATCTGCCACACTCAGTTCAACTTCTGGTATCGAAAGCACCATTGCCGTAAGTGCGGCCGGGTGGTGTGCGCCGCGTGTTCCCCACACCGGATTACGATCCCTCGCCAGTACATTGTACGATCACCATTGAATCCTACCGGAGGGCCGGCATCCATGGCCACCCCGCCGCGAGCGGAAGGGTCGCAGGTGATCGATCTCACGGATGATGAGCCCTCGTCGCCATCCGCTTCGTATCGTCCAGGGGACACAGCTCCGAACCCGGCCCTCGGGGGTGGGGAGGAAGTGCGACTGTGCAACCCCTGCGTGCCAGACCCCAATCCCGATCCCCCGCTGGGGTATCGCGCGATCCGTTCTGGTCTCGATCACCTCGCCGGAGGGGACTGGGCGTCAGCGACGTCTTCTTTTACGCCCGGCCAGTCATTACACCGAGCCCATCACACCGTCTCAGGAGGTCTGGGCTATGGCTTTAGCTCGGATTGGGAGCGGAGGCGTCGGGGCCAGAGCATGCTAGTATGTGCGCCCTGAAAGAGGGAACTTGTATGCCAATAAAATTATATAAAGCTGACGTGTCACCGGTTTGTATAGCTTCCGAATGAAGGCACTGTCAGGCCTCTAGGGCCTCTGAACGAACCCATTCCGTCATATGGAGTGGGTGCTGGGTATGCGGTGTCTGGCTTTGTGGGATCCTCCCGTTATTCAATCGGGCCCCATTCTCCTCACCCCCCACACTCTCCGCCAGCCTATTCGTCCCCCCGTCACTTTTCCGGGCCTGTGAGTTTGTCCCTGCTTGTTCCCTAGTTTGTCCAACCGTCGGAATGGAAAACTAGACCTAACTTCACGGTTGCGTAGTCTTCATCCTCCTTTTTCTCGGGGTCGCCTGGGACCATGTTCCGCGATGGCATTGCGGGCTCCTCCACCACCCGAACGATGCGCGTCCACTCTATGACAGAACCCGGCCGTCCACCTCATCGACCTGTGGGTGAGCGTGACCTGTGTCCGATCTGCAACCAGGTGCTGCCGTCCCGGACAGCAGACAGAGATGAGACGGAACGCGAGGCACATATACGCGCTTGTATCGAGCAGCACGGGCACAGAGGTCGATCCCCAGCCCGCGGAGGGACCTCGTCCCGGACTGGCCATGCGTTGCGGATGCTGCCCTTCACTGCGACGGAGAAGGACTGCGTGGTTGAAGATGGTGGTGCACAAGAGTGTACCATCTGCATGGAGGAGTATGAAGTAGGCGACCAGCTGGTGCGCTTGGAGTGCCTCTGCAAGTTCCACCAAACGTGTATCGTCGAGTGGTTTGAACGCAAGAGGGAGTGTCCAGTACACAAACTGAGGTGAGCCCTACAACTTGACTGGCACTTTTTCCCCTTAAGCGATGATCGTCGCCACCATCCAAACTCTGCTTTGCTGGGAATGGCGGATATTTCTTGGAACAGATGGTGAATACGTTTGATTGGATCTTTTTATTTTGGTTTGCACTTTATATATACTCCACATGTCAAGGACGCATCATTGTATAGACAAGGTCTCGTCTCAATTGTGATTTGGACTCCTCTTTTTGGGGGGTTTTCCAATAATGTTTGTAGCCTTTTGTCCCCCTCCCCTTACTCCCTGTTACGTTGGGTTGTTTCGAACGCTCATGTATGTATAAATGGGTCTATGAATTTCTGAAAATGCACGATCCGCATAGAGTGCCTAATTATGGAGTTCATTTTCCCCAAGCCGCCTTTATAACAAAATCATCATTTGTAAGAGGTGTCATCGGTCGACCTCTCCGTAAGGAAAAGAAAGCTAGAACTCATTATTTTATACATCATGACTTGGTAAATAATCTTTGAGATATACCACAGGTATATCATCCCAGTAGGCTGTAGGCTGTAGCTAACTTCCATTCCCCCATCCTTTCAAGTCTAATAGCCTACTTATGATACATCTACATACATATCTCTATCAATCGGTGTAACTAATGCTTATCATAATATTTGGAAAAGACTGGTGATGAAAGTGCGATCCACATCGCTCAGAACGTTCGTGCACGTCCATGCAGATTTATTACTACAGGAGCTTAAAGGGCTTAAAGTTTGATATTGACTATGATATTTGTTTTCCTATTATGATAATAAGTAAATATTTTTTTATTGGTGTCGTCATTTTCATTTCTTTGTCATTGGCCAGACGATCGCGAGTAAGCAACAACCCGGTCCGATCGTGGTCGCGTTTTTGGAGGAGTTCAATAATGGAATGTTTCCAACTTTCCACGTTGTGTTGAGTCATCGCCATCGCCATGGAGTCGTGAGAAATGGATTGGGATGGATTGATTGCTGTTGGAACCCCTACCTAACGTATGTCGGGTTTATTATGTACAATATTAACTGGATAGTTAACTTATCAGGTGGAAAAGAGCTTAACAAAAAGTCGCTCTCTTTTCGATGTCTTGCACGTGTCTTGATGTTCATTTTGGATATGAAATTGGTATCGTAGGATAAATTAAGTAACTGTAACTGGATAAATATATAAAGAAGGCGGTCAAGCTTTACAAGTTTCCGATTAGGGATAGCCCCGGCAGAATCTAGGGTCTGAGTGACTGAGGTCACCTTCAATTTTTGATCCAGTAACTGAGTTGTATCTCGGTTCAACTCTTTTCTTAAGGCTTTTCAAAATTCTGCATCACTGCATCACTATAAACTGCATTATTAGCTACCAACGGTAAGTTCTTATTACTCATGCTAACTAACATACTGCCTTACTGCACGGATGCTAACATTTCCAACATTATGTAACAGGTCTACATATGCATACCCACTGTGCGTCTCTTTTCTTTCCCTTTCTCCTAGCCTCTACACTGCAAGTTCCTATGGAACTTAAGGACAGTGGTAGAGTACTATCATCGGTTGTCGAGTGGTTCCCGGCGCTCTTTTCCCACACTCCAACAACGGGACCCGAGTAGCTCTCACTGCGTTCTAACATAGACAAGAGACTTTTCCTGCACTGCTCTCCCTGTGATTGGGACTGAAGTACGAAAGGACTCAGATAACTGTTGTTTTACGACTGGGTAGACCCCATACTAGCACGTGAAGGCTGCGAATGGATGACAAGCATACGAAGCATACCATTTTTCATCCGGCCACAAGGCACGGTTTTCGTATGATACATAGGAGTAGGGTGCACGATATAGCTAATAATCAGTCCACTTAAACTATAGTGATGGCAGCATATAACTTAACTCTGAAGTCACCAGTGACCAGTAATTATAAAGGGTAGTTCTGCTTCCCATCAAACTTCTGCCCATCGCATCTAACTTATCGTGGTTCTTCAGTTCTCGAAAAAACGTATTTCCCCTTTAGTTTGACGAGTTATTTTAGTGCCTATCGTCGCGGACTCAAAGTTCAGATCTGTGAAATGGATGCCACTGTCAGGGTCCTGCAAAGAGGGAGGCATGGGAGTGGTCGGTTGTTAACGCAATCGACTATCGTGGTCTTTTGGCCGAGTTTGGTACCGTCCAGCGCAGCAGTGCAATGCTATAGGCCCTGGGATTTGTGGACCCTGCCCATGGGAGTTCTGAGGAGAACACAAAAATTGAACTCCCCGAGTTTCGAGGCGCCACGTATCTCATATTTTACTTCGAAGATGATAATACAGGCGCAGAAGCTGACGTTAAAACACTTTCGTACTGTTTTACCAACGTATTCGGTAGTCATTCAGAAATCAGAAAGAAAAAAAAGGATCGGTTTCCTGTCTTTACATTAAACGAGAAAATCCGCCAGATTCAAGCTCGAATTGGAAACCCGGCCAACAAATTGCCATCCCTCCTGACCCTTGCATACGTGGGACATGGCTCGATTGATCGGGCAGCTTTGAAGCTAAAAATGATGTCTGCAGGGGGGGCAAAGCATTCAATGGCAGTACCTCGAAAGTCAGTATTTTACAGACGATTTCGGTGCTTATAACATATAGATGTCCTCGCAGTAGATCGAATTTAAGTTGTTTTTTTTTTTTTCTAACGACCATTACTTTCTCAACTCAGCGTGCCAACCGGGACATTTGCCTGCTGTGTGATATACAACTTTCTTTTCTCGGCTAGGATATCAGCGACTCACGAGAATATACATAGATCTAAAATGGACTTCGCAGTCCACCTTTTTGGCTTTACGGATACTCATCAATAAAGCGCAGGGCGAGTCTCGATGGTGACTGAAGGAGACGCTTGGATCTCTACAGATGATATTCAATCTAATTAGAAACTTTGTTTTTTTTTTTCCGCTTTGACATTAATTTTTTGTTTGCTCTTCTCGGGAGCGTTTGACTGACTCAAGTCGTGCTTTATATAAATTTCTGAGGAAGATACATGAGCAAGTTTGACTTAGAAATTTTTATTTTTTACAGGGATAAAAATCGGCTTCCTATTCTATTAGAGCAGCCAGTTCACTAGATACATGCACACAGATACAGTTACCAGCGATCCAGTCCAGTAGGTCTTGAGAACACCCTTCTCTTGGATCCGTGTTGGCGATGAAGACTGATGGTTTTCCCCAGGCGATCCGACGTTTTCGGAGATATTTGTCCCCAATAGCAAATTCCAACTGACCTCCGAACCAAAATTTGAAGTTGGGGATACTGGCAATTCCGTTGACCATGTCGTCGAAGAGGGCATATCGACATTCAGAGGGGTTGAACCCTTCGAGCATAAATAATCCAGGGAAATAAACGTGTTTTCCCAAGCTCCTTGCCCAGAGTGTTTTCCCTATTAGAGTCGGACCCCATATGATCAGTGACTTGGGTCGACCAGTGTACGGGCTGTGCAAGTATTTGCCTACCCAATCTGCAAGTTGAGGGTGATCGTCACACTTGCATTCTATTTCTGGAGAGACATAGTCACCCGGGTCATCACGGTATTTCCAATCAGCGAATGTTTGAAGAGAGGAGAAGTGAAGACACGTGTCTCTTGGAGCAATTTCACAGGCGGCCTCTAAAAATGCTTGTTTTGTGGTCGCCGACATTATTGAGGTCCATTTATCATCACCCGATTGTTTTGAGGGTGCTTCTGGTGGATTTCCTTCGTCGAAGATTACATCTCCATCTTTTAAAACATAATCTCGGGCTTTATGTGGCGTAGTCCGCACGGCTTTGATGTTAGGATGTACATCACAGAAGTCAAGGAGTTCAGCTTCGTTGATGATGAAGGTAGAACCGCAATCTATGTAGGCATGGAGATGTTGACCTCCCGTCGTTGGATGATCTTCGACGGCGATGGTTATACATTCTATTTTTTCGAAAACTTCTTTGAGAAAAGGACCAAGACCATTTTGATCGAAGGTTTCAGGGACTTGAGAATAAGTCAACAGGAATCGTTGGGCCCTGATTCTGAATCTGGAAATTCTGAAGTTAGTCAGTGATAACTCCGTAGATACTCGCACCGGGGGGACCCGCCGTCGAGGCGGGGGGCGAAGCCATCAAGCGAAGCGCGATAGAGATTCTTCTAGGAAGCGTTTGACCATGCCTCACCTCCGAAATATATCCGTAACTCCGAGAGAGGACCGACCAGGCTTGGCGGAACAGCAAACGCCATACTTGGGTGAAGATACAAGCGATCATTCATCACATTTTTTAAAAAGAAGTCAAACCATGCCAGTCGAGATTTCTTCCACTGAAGAAACAAATCGAGTACCTTTTATCTGTCTTGTTCCCAACGACTAAAACTTCACTGCTCTAGTTGGGGATCAATACCAGCTCTGTCTGAAGATAAAGAAGTCTACAGGTGACGATGCAGTTTTCTACGTTACCGGTTCGATTAGTACACTTTGAAGATGGATAGTGGACCAGTTATTCCATGTCCACCTGGTAAAAACCTCGGTACATTTTCGAAGAATGTCGAACCAACAGTCTGGGAATCTTGGTTGGATTTCTGTTACCTCCAGCGCATATATGAGGATGATTTCGAAGAAATGACAACCCCAGGCAAAGGATATCTTTGTCGATGTGGACGATCAATAGAGAGTTATCCACATTGGCCACCATCACGAACGCGTAGAGGCAAAGTGCTGGAGATGGCGGAGTGACGTAGAGAGTTTCGTTGGACGATAGCATCGTCTAAATGGGGCGAGAGGGTGGAAGACACAACTTTAGTGTTGAGCATATCGACATCATTCTGAGTCAGAGATCCGGATCTTGCACGACGGAGAAGACTTTGGAAGACAGGGTCTTTGGCCTGTCTCATCTGTTCGTCTAGTATGACGACTTTGTCAAAACGACGCCAAATTCGGTAGCCCTCGGCCTCGTCAGGACGCGGATTCATCCATAACGG
>NPHW01005876.1:0-19690 GCA_002240705.1 Elaphomyces granulatus | reverse complement strand
CCTCCCCTGGTTGCTTGGGAGGGGGTCGCAGCGTCGCAGCGCTAGACTAACTAGAACTAGAACTAGTAGTTAACGTCTCTCGTGGCCAACTTCGGAATAGTTCGTCACAAGACCTGAGATGGCTGAGCAGCGGGGAACTGCTCTTGCATATGCGCATCGCACAGGGTGTTAGTATATTGCAGTGAATGCAGTAAATGGACTGTACACTGCAGACAGAGAGATATACCGTATGATAGATTCTCTGATAATTTGGTCAGAGCTAGCAGTTTAGACTGGGCTTTTGGAAGGCTCCGAGTGGTGGTATCCATGGAGGCCCCACTAACCAGCACCGCTCGCCCACTCAAAGCCTTCCAAAGGCCCAATCTAAATTATCAGAGAATTTACGGTACAAGACAGAAGAAAACTCGGGAAAAACGTGCCATGGGCTGGGCTAGAGTTTGGATTTGACTCGGTACTAAACTAGATTTAGTTAATGTCACCAGGATCTTAAAGAGTTTTAGTAATTAATTATTTTATTTATTTACGTTTGATTCCATGACTTCCAGGATCCTTGCGGAGATTCCCTTCTTTTTTGAAATGGTAAATAAGCTTTAGTTAATACGGATGCGCTAAGCCGTATATAAATTTATATGTAACCTTTCACCTATCTACTCAGTACAATCGGATTTTGACAGGGGCTCAAAAACTACAAAGAGTTCATCTTCAAGTGAACCAGGCGGGTGCTGCCCGTAAACCTCTGGCCGAACAATCCGGGCAGAGAAGTTGGAGAAGATCACTGCCAGGATATATCGAAAGACTATAAGATAGTCTCCATATTAGCTCAAAGAGACCACAAAGAGGGCATGAACAAGTACTTACGGTAGTAGGTAAGGTGGACTCCAATGCACATGCGTGGTCCGCTCGCGAACGCCCACAGAGGCGGCATCTTATCCTTCTCGCTGCCATCTTCTCTGAGCCAGCGTTCCGGGATCCACTCGTCGGGTCTGCTCCACATCTCGGGGTCACGGTGAAGGAACCACTGGAAACAGTTCACTCGGGTGCTAGGTGGGATTGCTTCGACGCCGACAATGGTGACAGAGTGGTCGGAGGGAGTCACGCGAGGGAGCGGCGTGCTATTAGGTCTCATGCGAAGTGACTCCTTGATTACTGCTGTGAGATAGGTAAGCTGTACCAGGGACTGTGGCGAAGCCAGACGACCTGGTTGGACACCGTCGGTATACGAGTTGCCTGGAAAGGTAATTGGCTGATCCAGCTTTTTGAGCTCAGATCTCAATTGACTCTGTTCTGCAGGGTGGCTAGCGATATAGTAGATCGTGTAGGCCAGAACAAGCCCTACAGGAAAAGGTTAGCCCAACTGGCTGCTTTCTGCTGACGACTGAGTTATGCGGGAAGGGAAGTGATCCTGATCAATCAGCCTCCAGGGCGAACGTACCGAAAACTTCGCGGGCGCCGGCTTGATTTCACATAATCGCAAGTTAGCCCTCTATATTTTATTGTTGTACATGATGACCCTTGGCTTCCATTATTTGTACCAGGACTTGGGCTCCGCTATGCTGGACGGGGACACAAGGGCGTCGAGCCAATCCGTGGACTAGGGAATTCAGAAACAGAGAAAGAAGTCCAGTGTACTTACACATATGATCGAAGAGCTCGCTGGCGATGGATAACCGCGTTTGCTTCTCAGCGTACGCTCTATCATGGCCTTCTCCAGCCTTCAAGGCTTCCATGGATTTCCTGATCTGTTGGTAGACGATGGGGATGTCGGCCGGGTCATCCGGCAGCTCTCCTTTGTCCAGAAGTTCACACACGCGTTGGGCGCGGTTGCAGTGGATCATCATCCAGTTTTCAATCCACGCAGTCGAGTCATAGTGCTGACGCGGAAGCATGTCTATGCCCAACATGCCCAAGGTGCTGGTTAGGAAGGGCAACTCCTGGGACCAGAATCCCTCGTGGCAGTAGCGGTTCTCATAGTGCTCCAGAAATGCCTGCGTAAGCAAGTCGTCCTGAGTGAAGTTTGGCCCACTGGATAGGCCAAAGATGAAGCAGTTGAGTAGGTCGAGGCTTAGAGCATAGCTCAAACGCAGCAGTTCCGTTGGCTCAGAGGCTTGGGCATCCCGGGCCAGTCGCGGGTACAGCCGGTCAAGAAGGATTTTCTCCGTCACGACGCGGAGGGGTTGAGATCCGAAAAGATAAGACTTGGAATATACAGCAGAGACGCGTCTCCGACAGGCTGAGTGGTCGACCCTGCTGCGGCTTGCAAAGGAGTTGAGCTGACTGATTGGGATTGCCCCAGCGTGTAAGTTGCACCACTCAGTCCATTGACACAGAGATATTCGTGCTAATGTTAGGGCCTTACCCGTAGTACTGATAGAAGGAGTAGTAGTGGGGCTTGTCGAAGCCAGCATTATATACGCTGCGGACGCCTGTCTCATAGCAGCTTATACTGATCTCCTTAGGGCCCACCCGGACGATAGGACCAAGCAGCTTGTGTGCGGCATGAACTGCCCTCAGCTCTTGTCGTTGATAACGACACAACAGTATCCATGCAGAACTGAAGGCGCATGACCAATGTGCAGACGGGACTTTAGAAAGAGAGTTGGACAGTGAGCGGTAGGCTTGAAGAACGAAGAGAAGAAGTACAACAACTCCAACTCCTATCAGAAAAGGCATGGTTGGCTTCTGTTGGAAGGGGCATACCTGCTATAACTCACTCGAGAGCTTGTGTCGGAGAGCATCAAGGGAAGGTATTTCTACCCTGGTTTGAGGTGATTGAATCCAACATAAACAAAAGTGCAAGAGGACATCCCATTATTCCGCCAACCCTTCACATCACCTGCAGCATACCTTTCAACTCATGTTGATGAGAGGAGTCACTATTTTGCCTCAATCCAATCACCGAGCATGGGAGCTTGTCTCAAAGGTGGCTGTAGTCTGTGGGGTTGATCTGGCAGAACGATCTATCGTACCATACATTAGTAGTTACCCGAACTTGCGCAAAGCGCGTAGATGTACCCATGTTCTCGCTAAGCTGGGGCTCAGCTAAAACCACTGAAAGCTTAGCGAAAAATGGGTAAAATCATTTACAGAACTCCACAAAAGCTCAATTAATTTGGCTGGTTCTTGGTATGTTGCTGTATATGGATCAATGGGCAGAACCCACTTATTATTAGTGCCATGCGCGTGGATGCGGGGAAGATTTAACCAGGGTTTGCCCGTGGGTCTAGATTGGGTTCTCCTTGGCTGTCAGTGGGGTCTTCGCCGTCTGTTAAAAGGCGAACCGACGACTATGAAACGTGTAGTAACAGAGAATGCGGAATATGATGTAAGTTAAGTTAGGTGCTCAATACTATGGCGTAATAAGTAAGTATGTTATGCAATTGTGTGATCGATCTACATGCATATGGCCTTCAAAAAAAAAGAGAGCAAATCTCTGAAGATTCGATCAACGCTAGCAGTTTAGACTCCTTGAGTAGTGGGGTACCCCTCCAACCTCCCACCACTCAAGGGCCACCCATCTAAGTCTAAACTGCTAGCGTTGATCGAATCTGAGGTATGTAACTAAAAAAAGGTCAGTGGGGACTACTGGTAGATTTTGTTGCATTATTATTTAAAACGAGTCGCGGGGAACCGGGAAGTTTCTCTTAATTACACTGGCCCATTCCGTTGCAACTTTGTCGAGTCTCGGCCGACACAGGCCACCCCACGAAAACTCGATGAGAGTTGGGACTCAAATTAGGATACGTACCTGCCGATTCTCGCCGAACTGCAGCCGCTAGCCGGTTGCAAAAGGGTTCGGAGGTCTTGGGCAAGAAAAATTCGCTGCACAATAATCGAGAGCTAACTAGATTGAATACATAGTGATAGTCTTTTACATGCCAATATACGTCCAATTGACCCTATTTTGCATTTATAGGTATTTTATGTATAATTCATATTTAATTCGTCCCAATTCGCACCGGCCGCCGCGTTCACCATACGTCTCTTTGTGGCAGGGAAATTGGATTCAGAAATTCAGTAAACCGATAAAACCAAATAGGATAGCTAGTGAACAGCATGATATCACCTCGAGTGGGATGCGTTCGCCCTACGGTCATCCATGGAAAATAGGGTCATCGTCATTTATACTACTGCATAACTTTTTTTTCATCTTCTTTTAATGTATGCTTTCCTTAGCTCTTCGCTGCGTGTAGACTGACCCCACGCTCGGCTACAAGTAAGTGGCACCTATATACTTAGGAGTCTTTTAACTAGTTATAACTAGCAAAGCTGGGCACCTAAGTTTCCCACAGCCACTTCGCCAAACTTACCTACCTTCCCATCCTCTTTTACGAGATGCAACTTCAGAAAGTTAGAATAACAACCCTTCTCTTTCACATCATTAAAAAGGATTTGCACCTTAAATATATGTATGCGTTATAGTAATCTTCTCAAGAACACAGCTACTCTCGGGGTTGAATCTCCCGCAGTTAGCACTTATAGACTGGCGCGTTATAGTTAAAGCTATAGTTAAGTTGGGCAAGAGCCAATCTTACAAGTACGAGGTGGCCTCCGAGTGGCCCCTACCACCTATGAACTCGGAGGTCACCTTTAGTTGAACTAAATTGGGCAAGAGCTAAGTACATGTAGCTATCTGTGGTGGGTTTTCACCCACCAGCGGGGAAGAGGGAAGTGGCTCTGAACGGCTGAGAATGCATAGGAGAAAACAACGATGGTGAGCAACCCCCGCTAGTTAGAAGTTTAGGTACCTGTTTGGCAAGCGTTGTCATAAAAATGAGAAGGGCCTCTGGGGGGAGCCTTCAAACCCCGCGAGGCTAGAACGGTGTATAATATATAGTTAAGCTGGGCACCTAAAGTTAGGACGAGCGATGTTATCAAGCTTCCGATCTTGCAGCTACACCCTTAATTTGAGACAACTTGTGATCATGAGCCAAACCGATAATCGGCCAAGATATGGTATTGCCTGTTTGAAGGATGATGCCACAGCTCGAGTACATCCCTCCATGTGTGGACCTATTCTAATTTCTGTTTCAATTGCGTCATGATATTATCAAACTGGCAGGCCAAGTGGACGGTCCTTTTGGAGATCTTGCTGAACTGAATTCAAACTAATAACTGGTATAATGCAGTCAAATGCGGCTACCTGGATATCGCAATCAATTACACCATACATACAAAAGAAATGTTCTACATACCAGCAACTGCAGAGTCCCGCATTGCAGAAGGAACGCAGTTACGCAATATGTATGTACATACCTACTGTATGATAGATCCATACTTATGTACCTAGGTGCTTGCAAAGCACTCCAATCCAACTGCATTAATAAGCCAACCCCACAACTTGAACCCACCGCGCCTCATCAATCATCATGGACTACTACTGGCAATCAATACCTACCGTGGCTAATAAGATCAGGATCAGACAGAGAAGCGGGAGAAACAAAACTGTTGCTTTCGCCATGGTGGCTCTAGCCACCTAAATATCAACCTATCATAATAGCTGTTATCTGCCGCCGAAATCGCCCACGTATGTCGCCATCGCCAATTGCAATATCGACGAATCTGAGCTCGAAGATGAGGAGTCGGAGGCAATCTGGTGCAACTAGATGTTTTGTTCGTGGTCGGGTCAGATATATCTAAAGATTTTGGTCAATTAATAAAAAGCGCCACCCTTCTGGGCCTTCTCAAGATCAAAAATGAGTCAACTATACTAAATCAGTTTTAGCGCGTTCGAATTGACCACAGGAGCACAGCAGTAAGTATGTAGTATGTAGACTGATGCAATTGCAATTGCCCCTGGAGGCAATTTCAAGAAGTTAGACCCTATGATTTGCTACGTATAGCTACGCACGCATGTTGCTGATCATATGCATACGCGTACGGCCCAATTTCTGATCAAAAGAAAGATTCGGTTAACAAAAATCCCCCGGCGCATCCCGTCCCACTGCTGTTCAGTGGACCGGGATATGATGGACTAGAGCTCCGACGGTAACTAGTTTTATGCTGAGTTCTTTGACCGTTGACGGGGAGAACATCCTAGGTAGTAGGTAATGCAATTGGAGGGCAAGTTCTTACAACTCTTTCATCGTATTACATGCGAAAAGTCACAGAAGGCGAGAAGGCAATGCTAGATAAGACCCTATACAATTATTGAGCATAGCTATGTATGATAAAATGGTAGAATAAATTCCCGCGGATATGGATAAGTTTACTGTGAAGCCAGCTCAACAGGGGTCAGTAAAATAACTTGGCGTTTATGTGGGAGGAAGCAGGCAATTGTGGATTTAATTGGGGATGAATTCGACAGCTTTATCAATGACACTGCTCAACATCCCCAAGGCAAGCTCAGCACTTGACTGGTAGCGGCAGCCAGTTGTTCGAGCCACCTATCCAAGCCTTTTCCGTATGACCATTGACCTTCTTTCTATACACCCATGTCTTTAGAATCCGAGAGAATCTTTTCAGGTCCTCGGCGCACAACCCGTGGCAAGCTGGTGGTGATAAAACGCCCTACCAAGACTCGTAATAGTTGTTTTGTAAACCTTATTCGAATGCTTATGAGCAGATATAAATATTACGAATTGAATAGGCATATAGGCAAAATGGTCGAAAATTGTTTTTTGGGATCACTGGGCGGTGCTAATAAGCCGCCGCATTAAATTTTCTGCTCGGCTGCCATGATGGAAGCCCGCGTGCGCTCGTAATTCTTCATTGCAGAAGCCTTGTCTTCCCAATACGTCCCTAAGAGCCAGTCCCAGAATGTGAAGTGAACGGCAAAGTTGGTCTACAATATACATCAGTAGAGTATTGGGTCACTCCTCTGGTGGATTCTTTGGTAGGAAAGAAGGAAGCGGCCTCGAGATTGGGACATAATTCGCGTACCTTGAGCCCCCAGCTCTGGTGGTGGATATCATGAAAAAGAGTGTCGTTGCCTGTAAAAAGGCGCACAGGGTTGAATGGGAAGATGTAGCCGCAGTGGTCGCTGATGAATTTGAAAGCGACATATGCTGAAAAGATCATCCCAAGTCTAACCGACATTCCACTCGCATAAAGAGAAAGCAGATTGCCGGTGGTGTCCATGATCAGCGACTCCAGAGGGTGAACATATTGACCTCCGAATGTGTATGGTGCATAGAGTCTATGATGCATTGAATGAATGCTCCCTGGACGAAAAGCAAACCACGTTAGCTGGCCCCAAACAAGCGATTTCGATCCACGTACTGTATACGTATTTGTTTGTGTGGCACCACCGATGTGAGAAATACTGCCACGTGTCTGCGACAAAAAGAGCAACCAAAAACTGAAAGGCCGGAACAAGGTATGATTGGACTACGGCCACCAGGGCCTCTTCAAGCCCTTGGACAGAGCCGGGATACTTTTCTGCAAGCCGGATAATATCGATTCCAGCAAAGTTAAGACCGGATAAGAGGCACGAGACCAGCGGCTGCGCCATCATGTTCCAGGTGGTCGAGCCATTGTTTGAGTCGTCTACCAGTTGAACAGCCAGTCCAGCGAGAACTTGAATCACTTGGTTAAAGAACACATTAATTAGACAATCCCTGCGGTTCACCCTGTTGAGTGTCACCTCTTCCGTTGGGGTGCGCAGTCGATATTCTTGAAGGATGCCAGCCCATTCTATAACCATGAAGAAGAAAGAAAAGGCCCAGAAGAAGATTGGAAAAACAAAAAGCGACAGGTGCTCATCCGATATCCAGGGAAGCAGTGCCTGTGAAGTGATTGTCGTCATATTATTGGTGCTAGCCATTTGCAGCATAGTTACGCTTTTTAGCTCGGCGGCTATTGTGGAGCTTGTTCAGTAAAATCATGGGATTAATGGGGTTAAAGTATAGTATATGCTACCACGTTTGAGACCTTCCAATGCGAATGGAAGTGCCTCCAGGACATTTTCTTTTCCTTTTATGTAGTGCAGCATACACTGCTTAGCGTTGGTTCCCCTCCGGCCGCATGCATATGGCATAACCAGCTGCAGCTGCCTGCAGGTGTTAATTTATATTATAGCTTCGGTCTCATGGATTCGCCAGCCCCCTTTTGGAGCTAAATGTGCATTGGTATGGCTGACGTGGCCGTTGTGACAGGCCGACAGCCAGCCGAATTTCAAGTCGCTTGCATGCGTTGTGATGGGAGCAAGCTCTGCTAGACAGCATATCATCTGGGACCCGCCCATTTAGGGCGGCGAATTTCTTCGCGGATAGGCTTAAATTTGAGATCTGCAGGATGTGCACGCCACCTCTGGTCTGCATTGAAATTTGATACCCGAGAAGTCAACCCGCTTTCTCGATGACGACCAATTCTGGACCACAGAACCTTAAGACAGCTTTACGGGGACTACCATCACAAGGATGTAGACAGAGTGATTCCATAGGGAATGAAAGTAAGAGTAGGCTAGCCCCTGAATCTTGACTCTTGAGTCGTATCATTAATACATATACCAAGTATGGCCTTGAAGCGTATATCAGCAAATAAGCATCAATCGCGTCAAGCTTCTTGCCTTAACGAGCTTGCGATCGGCGTCATCAACCCCTATCACCAAGTACTCTCCTACTTTATCTCAAACTTGAATCTGCAAGTAATCGAGATGGAAATACTGTCTGAGAGTGATAAGGCCAAGATTCAGGGGTGGAACGCCGTCACTCCTGTTGCAGTCGAGTCTTGCGTCCACTGGGAAATCCAACTTCAATTTCTCAATAGCCCGGAAGCCCCTGCCATCTGTTCGTGGGACGGAGAAGCGACATATTCTCGACTTGATGAACTCTCACTTTACCTGGCACGACATCTATGTCGGTTAGGAGTCGGTTTGGAATCTATTGTTGCCGTGTCTTTTGAGAAGTCGGTGTGGGCAGTCGTAGCGATGTTGGCTGTACTCCGCGCTGGTGCTGCGTTCGTGTCTCTGGATCCTCTCAGCCCGAAGAGCCGGTGGGAGTCCATCATGAATGAGGTCAAGGCGGAGACCGTCCTGGTCTCGCATTCCACTTCCAAGGTCTTCATTGACAGTGGAAGGAAGCTGGTCGTAGTCAGTGCGTCGACCATGCGACATCTTGAAGAGGATAAAAGCCACTGCCCAGTCCTCCCAGAAGCCAGACCACATAATGCTGCCTTCGTCCTATTCACCTCTGGTTCCACCGGCCGCCCAAAAGGGCTTATTCAAGATCACCGGGCTGTCTGCACAATGAACGAGGCTTATACGGATGCCCTCCATATGAATAACAGCAGTCGTGTTTTCCAATTCGCGGCGTATACCTTCGACGCAAGCACCGTTGATATTTTCCACACGCTGATGCACGGAGGTTGTGTGTGCATTCCATCGGAACATGACCGCATGAACGACATCGTACGCTCAATCAACGAGCTTGGGGCAAATTGGGCCAACCTTACACCATCACTTGCCGCAACACTCAACCCGGGTGATGTCCCCGGGCTGAAGACATTGATTCTGGCTGGTGAAGAGGTTAGACAGACCGTTTTACGGTGCTGGGTTGGCAATGTCCGTTTGATCAACTGTTATGGCCCTGCAGAGGCTGGAGCTTGCGCCGCAAACGAATACAAGAGCCCGGAGGATCGAGCAGCGGTTATTGGGCGTCCTATAAGACGCTTCGCCTGTTGGGTAGTGGCTATTGATTGCATTGACCAGTTGGCTCCCATCGGCGCTATCGGGGAGCTCCTTGTTGAAGGACCGAGCCTCGCGCGTGGGTACATAAACAACACGGAAAAGACGCAAGAATCCTTCATCAACAATCCCGCGTGGTATCCGCTGGACAACTTGAGCCGCCGAAGTAGGTTCTATCGGACTGGCGACTTAGTTGCCTACCGGCCGGATGGGAGTCTCGAGTTCATCGGAAGGCGTGATAGCCAGGTCAAGGTCCGAGGTCAGCGAGTTGAGGTTAGCGAGGTTGAGATGCACTTGGCACAACATGACTCAATCTATCGATGTGTAGTAGCGTTTCCTGGTTCTGGCCCGTACTCCAAGCAACTGGTCGCTGTTGTGCAACCCGCCCAGCCGCTTCCCCGTCACGCGGCCGATACAAAACCAATAGTGATATCTCGGACGCTAGGCTTCGGGAAAGCAGAAGGGTTAAGCTTAAGCGACATCGTCGCCTACTTGAGATCCAAAGTTCCTGCGTATATGGTGCCGACATGCTGGATCCCGGTTGAGAACATCCCAGTCAGCCCTTCCTTTAAAATCGATCGGAAGTCTGTATGCAGGTGGCTTGAGGAGCTCCCAGTAGACTATCTCTCGATTGATTGTGGGAACATCCCAGAAATCCCACTTGACAATACGATAGCGTATATAATTAGTCATCGCGCTGCTAAACTGCTGTCCAAAGGCGTCGAGGGCCTTGAGCAAGCGCTCCGAGGAAAGAACTTTGTCCTGTCAGCCTTCGGGATGGATTCCATCCAGGCCATGAGCCTTGCCAGGTGGATCGGAACCGAGTTCTCAGCCACAGTCGGCGTTGAATTGCTAACGAGCAAAGACTTGACAGTGGCAGACCTTGCGACTGAAGTCGCCCGGAAGCTTAATGGTACGAATGGCAATGAAGTGCAACTAGATCTAATGAGCGAGGTGCGTGCCCTCAGCGACGGGCTTCCTAGGCAAATCAGCACGCATGCCGGCGGCCAAGTCCAAAACATATTCCTCACGGGTGCTACCGGATTTCTCGGGATGCGAACCCTTCGAAAGTGTCTAACCCGGCCTGGGATACATAAAGTTGTTGCTCACGTTCGAGCAAGAAGCGCCACAGAGGGTCGAGAAAGAATTGTTCGTGAGGCAAAGCAAAGATGCTGGTGGTCAGAGAGCTTCGAATCTGCATTGGAGGTCTGGGTTGGGGATCTTGAATTGCCTCGGCTGGGGCTTAGTGAAGAACAGTGGGATCGCGTCCGAGGGAAGAATGGTCCATCCGGATTTGCAATAGACTCCATTATCCACAACGGAGCAAAAGTTGTCTGGAACACGGATTACTGCGGAGTCAAGAAAGCAAACACCATATCGACCGTCCAGTTGCTTACTGCTATGGCCTTGTCAACGTCCTGCCACAGGTTTGTTTACGTCTCCGGAGGCCAACGTCTGTCCTTTGAACCACAGGATGAGAAGGTTCTTGCTGCCAAGATGGCATCCGCCACCGGTTACGGGAAATCAAAGTTGATATCGGAGCTTCTCGTCAAAAATTTCTCCGCCGGTCACGAATACAGCGGCCAAACCTTCCGCATCGTAAAGCCGTCATATATTATTGGATCGCGTGATGATGGCCGATCACCTACACGAGACTACATCTGGATGCTTATTGCTGGCGCAATTGAGATCCAAGCGTATAATGTCGATGAAGATGAGTACTGGCTCTTCCTCTCGGATGTCGACTATGTCGCCACAGTTGTCCTGGAAAATGCCACACGAGACCGATCAGGGTATTGCACTTCAGAATCCATCCTTGACGGTATAAAGATGAAGGATCTGTGGAACATCCTCGTTGATGAGTTCGGGTATCGTTTCCGACCACTTAGCGCAGAAGAGTGGTGGAAGAAGATGCGAGAAAACGTTGAGGAGAAAGGAGAATCGCACTGCCTTTGGCCCCTGCTTGACACGCTAGTCGAAGGTAGGGGCAACATCTGCTCCCCGGAGAACATAGTGAACGCTGCTTCGGACGTGAACCTCCCTCGGATCAAAGCGGCAATTAGGATGAATATCAGGTATCTTCTTCAAATTGGGTTCTTTCACCCTAACAAGACGGCTAAGTATAATGAAAAACCATCAAGTTGATGCGGTCTCCGACATTATACAATGAGTAAGCTTTCAGTGCTGCACATCTGGGGACGTCGTTAACTTGGGCTTTTTCCATATCGATGTTACTCTGTCGTTAAGCAAGTGCTCCCAGCGCAGGTCTCGTTGCGCCACTAAACGAGTTCGACTCGATAGGAATGATCAAGAACCCCTGGATCTGGTAATTGCGCATGCACCCAAGGATGAATGTCGCGTTCAGTTCGAATTCACCCCAAACGTCGTGCATGAGACCACGAGATAGCTTGTTTAGTTCAGAGAGGCGGCATTAATTCAAACATTAGATCGTCCGTCGATCCTCAGAGATATTAAAAGATCCGGAGAGGTGCAACCGGGAATATAAAATCCGACCGATGACGTAGGGGACCTATGTACATGTACAGTACGTTCACGGTCACTGACTGCTGCCGTTTCCCTAATCGTCTTCTATACCATGAATAATTTCAACAACGACTTCGATACCCGCCTTGCTGTTACCAGTGTGAGGTCGAAAGCCACTGGACCAATGTACAAGACTCAATTTTCCGTGGCCCCGGAAGCTTGCCTGAGAAGACCCGGGAGAATCATACCCAGGTAGTGATTCCTAGAGAATTGAGAACTTCTTTCCTTCTGAAGAGCCCTCCATTATAATAGTGCCCAGGTAACTAGTACCGATAACATCCTCGCCGACGACCCTTGACAAAAGTACAAGTCCAAGCCATCTATGGTCGAGCACGGAGTAGAAGAAATATCCCCCGTAGGGAAGAAGCCGGGCCCATCCCATTGCAAGAAGAAGGTAAGCAGTTAAAATACGTCTTGTCCAGAGCTTCTTCCGTTTGCATATAACTGATAGCCAATTCCTTGGGTGACGGCAAGAAACATCTCTATACAAACAGTTGAGGACCTTTTCAATATCAACTTTAACACCTCTGTCAAGCCATGGACCATAGCCCACCATCAATGTGAAGCATCAGGCATACTTTATAAGCACTCACTACGATTTTGACCAACTTCGTATTAGACCAAAACCTCGTTTCATAATTTCCATCATAGACAGCAATGAAGAACCCAGGCCTCTCCTCGACGCTCTGCTGTGGCTGGATTCTGGGTGATGACGAGGTAAATTTAGACCTGGAATGTCGCTATTGCGGTACGGTATAGCCACCGATCGACCCCAAACACAACGCCGACAAAACCTGGGTAGAAACGAGACAGAAGTTCGCGACTTCAACGATGAGGTGTGGGGCCGTGTCTATGCTTCTCGGCAAGGCCAAGGAAGGGTTTAGAGGTTCTTTCGATAATGATAGGGGCATACTTTAATTTATATTGACAGATGGCGTGCAGTCGGGACACGAAGTTAATCTGTACCCCAGGTAAACGCTGCAGTAAAGTTAGCTCTTAATGACATGACATTTCATTTCTGATACTCACGAGGGACATTCTTCTCTGATAGTCTGATGCATGACCATGAACAGGCGGTTAAAAGTTTCTGTCATAAGACTCTAAAAGGTAGGGCCTTCTGTATATTAAGAAATTTTGAATGGCAACTGATATCTTTCAATGAATTCTTACTGGACTTTCCCTTAAATATTTTACCCCTCGATTCATCATGTCCTTGACTCACATTAGTGTTGCCATCTCACACTAACTACTTCTTTCCTCTGAGGATCCCACCGGTGCACCGGAACACGGTCTAAATCTTTTGGAATGGCTTCTCATCGCTTCCTCCCATTGTACAAAGAGGGTACATACATAAGCAATTAAATGCGCCCTGTCCAGAGCTTCAGCAAGAACCATCCCGATAGGGACAGTGCAGGGTTTATTCATCGACTCCCTCAGCTGCAGTCCAGAAAGAAAACTTGGAGGTTGGAAACGTGCTGCCAAGAGTTCCTTGCCCGCTCCACAAGGCATCACCTTTTCAGAAGGAGAAGAAATAGCTCAAGAGTTGCTGTAATCCAGCTGCCTGCAGGTGCACGTGTCCATTGAGTGCTGACAAGGTCCAGCAAGGCAGAAACCAACTTACATAAAGGATTGGAAGCAAATTTATTTGATTTATCCCGTCGAGAAAGTGACAAGTCTGGCTGGCGGATCACAAGGAGGCGGAGTAGGTAGATTTGTCACTCTACTCTATGTGGCGCAGCAGGAGGAGTCCGCCATTATTATTACCTAAGGGAGCATATATGCCTTCATCCTCAGGCGTCTACAGCGGACAGTGGCTTTGCGGTGGGCCAAGCATTCCCGGTGGTCACGAGGTCGGTGTATTATTGGTTAACGACAAACACAAAACCATGGTTTTTATCCGCTGGCGGGAAACTGCGGACTGTATGAAAGCGTCATCTCTTGCGTCTCTTCTCTAATCGTGATTATTGTTGATAACCTTGGAAAGGATGTACGTATATAGTAAATAAACTAAAAAATTAGAATCAAATACATCGAAAAAGGGGCCAGCAAGGCGAAGTCAATAATGGATGGCGAAAACATCATCCACCCCAAGGAGGAAAGATCCGTAAGGTTGTATTATTATTGTGTAAACATTTGCCACGGAACACACAACAGTATTATTTAAGAGAAGAAGGACATCGCCAATCGATCTTTCCCTTTCTACACAAGTTGCCCCGACCCCACTGCCCGCTTTAAAAAAAAAAGATCTCCTTTATTTCATCTAATAACTACATATAATACCATCGAGCGCAACGGAGCTTTCTTCAATCATGGCGGAATCAATCTCATCAGCTCCAGGCTCTGTCCCCGTCTCGAGAACGTCCAGCAGCAACTCCTCCTCTCGCTCGTCATCTCGACCGTCCCTGAAACTCGATCTCTCGAACCTTCCTCCGCTCTCGCAACCGTCGCCTCCTTCCAACACCCTGCTGATAACCGAATTGCACAACCTCCGCCTCTTTCAGCCATCATCTCTCGCCTCGATCCGATCCCAGATCACCGCCACGGCGCCATTGAATTCCTTCTCTCCCTTGCCCTCCCTCCGCCGTATCGTGTGCTCCTTACAGTCGACAGACGATGCGATCCGCGTGCGACAGCAACTGGAGGAACGGGGCTTGCTGGACCAGACCGTGCGGGTTCGCATCTACTTTGGCGAACACACCCCAATCGAGACGACGGAGGAAGCACGACGGAAGAAACTCCTGGAAGCGCCTCATTCTCAGAAATTGTTTTTCATCAGCCCACCTCCGAGCCCACCACATGGGTGGGCGATGAAAACCGAGGATCCCCCGAACAAAACGGTTTATGCGAGTGATCTGGCCGAGGCGCTGGCCCAGTTACGGACCGAGCAGTGGAAAGGCCCAGAGGCTGACCTCCCTTCGCCGGTATCCATGTCATCCGACCTCCCACCTCCCCTCATGGCGACAAGCAGCTGGCCAGCGTCCGCGTCGGGCCAGCGAAGCCGGAGTAGCACTCTCCTCTACCATCCGTCCGATCACGGTGGCAGCCCGAACCTGCCCGCGGTCATGGTCGAGGACACCAGCCTGGTCAGGGACGACTCTGATACGGAGATGATGAGTCCGTTGGATGGTGCTCCAAGAAGGATAATTGCGCAAACAGTTCGACCACCGGTGGAATTGATGGAGTAGAGCAATGAAGACGAGTCGTTCATGTTGCGGTGTTTGGATTTTCTTCTCGCATTCTGCATCTGCATCTGCAGCGCCTATTGTGGTTTAGGAACCAAATAGATGGTCATGCGTCGTCGTCATCGTCAACTATGCGATCCTTCCTCTTCCCGTATCAGCTTCTTCCCTTCACATGTGCATCAATATTGAAGAGAATTACATTTAAAAGGATTCAATTGGTTTCGGTTTCCCGTTTTTTTTTTTTTTTCTCGTTTGGTCCCTTGAATGCTGGGAAAGGGACTGATTATGGCGTTAACTCCGGCGGGGACAGTCATCCAGAGGAGGCCATTTCCATGCGCTTCCATTACATTCAGTTGCAAAAATTGCAACGAAGCATATTCATGTCTTGTTTTCTGGTTCTCTCGCATTTCCTCATCCCGACGGAAATCACCGAATTTCGCTTACTGTATCTCTAGATAGCATCGTCTAGAACTATATAGGAAGACGAATACTACTATTAATTTGCTCCCATCCTCTATCTTACCCTCTACATAAAGACATATGACTCTACCGAGTCGTCCACTCACTATTCTTCCTTGCCTATCACTGCGAGTTTGCCAGGTTCCTTGGAACGCTCAGATATCTCGCCTCATACAGCCTTTGCGCTGAAAGAAGCAGCCAGCAAATACCGGAGAAGGCCTACGATCCAAACCAGCAGGAATTCACGGTACGTATTGTCTTCCAATCGTCTCTCTCCTAATAATATATCGTCTCTGTCTCGTTCCAACCGCATCGCGCCTAACTCACCCTTTCGTAATAGAGAATGGTCCAAGCTCGTCGTCGAGTCGGAATAATCGCCGACTTCACTCACTGGCAGGCAGGCCGATTCCAGCCAATCTCGGTTGAACCCGCAAACATGCTGAATACATTACCTATTGATTGGCGGTAACTTTGCCTTTAGAGGACTCGTCGGGTTTGCCGGATTCGATATACATAATAAATAATTATTATTATTATTATTATTATTATGTTAATAAATAATTGATATGTATTGGAATTCTCTATGGAAGTCATACATACCTACGCGGAACTATATCTGAATGTTCAAGGTTTACCAGCCGATGTCTTGTGTCTTTTCTCCCACCGGCAAAACAATAATGGCGATTCCAGAGCAGCAGTAATGGGGGTCTGGTTCGGAACTGCTGAAATGCCCTGGATAGTTAGTGAGGCTCAAGTATTTTGCAATCGTTGTCAGGGAGAGACGGTTTAATGCTCGTTATCCTACACACATAGCTTCCAAATTCTTTCTCCCGAGTCCTTGTTGCCGATAATTTCTACCAATCTTGCTTGCTCTTTCTATTGTGTTGCCATTGCTTAACTACCATACCTAGGTACTATGGTAATACTCTATAGTAATCTAGTACATTCTATCCTTATCATACCTAGACCACAAAAGGCTCCAAGGTCTCCTCCATCCGAATTGAATTAAATAATGCGTAATGTAATGACTTCAATCATGTAGATTGCGTTTATGTTGCTTCAGATGTTAGATCCATTCATATGACAGTAGACTTATTAATCTCGAAACGTACCTGGCATAAAGTTGCGAAAGCCATGCCCTTCCATGGACAAACACCCTTCTGTTTTATGCATGTCTTTTGATGCTCTCTCCCACAGAGGTATGCGAATCCGATGGATGGTCCGAGTTGACGAATTGAATAATGCGTAATGACTTCAATCCTATCATGTAGACCGCGTTTATATGTTAGATCCATACATACATATGATAGTAGACTTGATCTCAAAAACGTACCTGGCGACGGGCGTATGATAACTGGAACTATACTAGTTGCCAAAGCCATGCCCTTCCATAGACAAACATTCTTGTTTATGCATTTTCCAATCTGCCTTCTGATGCTCTCTGCCACAGTACGCGATGGCTTTACATCGTGCACACTTCATCGTCCCTTCCGTCTTCCTGCATACTTTGCAAGCCATGAATTCCACCGAAGCCCTACCTGCCGAGGCGCTCTTGGGCGGATTCTCTTCTGCATGTTGGACAATTCTGCCCCGGGTTTGCTGGCGGGTTTTGATTTCGCATTTGCCGTCATCGCATACAGCGTGCACGAATACAGAAACGGAAGGTTTCTCTTTGGCGTGAAGGTAAGATACGGGCGTTTGCACGAGTTTTGTCGTGGGCGAGCCGCACATTCCGCATCGAGGATTCGAGACCGCCCGACAGGCCGGCTCACGCTCTTCCCAGGCAGCGTGTATTATTTTCTGAGCGCGATCGATATACTCAGCGTCATCCTGTGCGAATTTGGCGCCGACCCCAATGAGACTGCTGGGGATATCATGACTATATGTGAGGTTGTTCCCGTTTTCGTTGAAGAATTCGAAGACGATTGGGCGCGTGGCCTGGTCCACTGTCACCGTGGCCATGGTTGGAATTATACTGAAATGTATTCTGAATGAAAAAAATAGAGATCACAATAAAGATACCTACATAATACTAACTTTTAAAGTTGATGTTGTGGATATGTAACTCCTAGCCCGTGTACTCTACCGTACTCCTAAGGGATCAAACATTTAACATCAGTTAAGCGGGCCTTCCCCTTCCCCTGCTAAAGTACCTTATTAAGGCGCGAAGAATAATGTATTGTTTGACAGGAAGTTTAACTGGCGGGTGGTGAAAGAGGACATACCAAGCGAACAGACAGTTGCCACCCAACTCGCAAAGCTACCTACAGTAGGTAGCATATCAATACATATGTAGCCTTCCTCTGATTGAGTTGTTTAACCTCCATAACATCCTGAACCAAAAGTGTAGTATGTTGATAGAATCTACATATACAAAGACTCAACCTTGATATCCGTAACCAACGAGGAGCGTAGAATGTTGATTCTCTTCTGATGGCCGCGCTTGCCTCAAGCCATCATTATGGGAATCCAACAAGCTCCAACCATACCTACCTATCCATAAAAAAGCAGCTGAACGATATAGGATATCTTTTCATGCCTTGTAATGCTCCGCAAGTTACATCTCGTCCACACATCCGTAGAAAACTGACCATCTCCAACTTCTACACATTAAAAAATTCAGTATATATCAGACCATTTTAAATGAAAGTAAATTAACGGAATGAAAATTGGCGTATTCGAGCGTCGACAGTTCGACAAGTTGTCGAGTCATCAGCACCCGAAGTTCCACACGAATCACGATGTATGTACATGCCCATTACAGTACTTGTGGGCGAGGGGGATTTCTTCGTGTAGTCAGTTACATAGTGGGCGCTCGCCCACAAGTATTATTGTACATACAAATGGCGCTGAAAGCCTTTTAGGTGCATGGCATGCGGGCAGCGAGGCTGACTTGTCGACTCAGCACTCTTCTTATTCTTTTTGAATCGCAACTTACAACGTGCAAAGGTTCTTTGAGTATCATCATTGAACACTGTTTCTAAAACGGATACCATAGTCATCACCACATCATCTCCGATGATGGCCACTACAACGAGACTCAGAAGCTTGCGCCACCACGATTATACCGTCGCATGGGTTTGTGCCCTCCCTTTGGAGATGGCTGCCGCCCACTCAATGCTAGACGAGATACACCCCCAACCAGCTCAAACGATCAGAATACTTACGTACTCGGTAGAATACGCGCTCATAATATCGTTATTGCATGCCTTCCCTCTGGCGTTTACGGCACGACTTCAGCTGCAACCGTGGCCAACCAGATGTTGTTCACCTTTAAATCTATCCGGTTCGGACTGATGGTCGGTATCGGAGGCGGTGCGCCTAGCAAAAAAGCTGATATTCGACTGGGGGATGTGGTGNNTGGTGGTCAGCAAACCGACAGGAGAGTTTGGAGGTGTGGTGCAGTATGATTTTGGCAAAACGATCGGGCAGGGCGTTTTTGAGCACACCGGCAGATTGAATCGACCGCCTCAAATACTCTTGACAGCAATTGCCCGATTGCAAGCAGACCAAATGATGAAAACGAGTCGGATCCCAGAGTTCCTCTTCAAGATGAAAGCCACATATGCCAGAATGCAGACTGAGTTCGCATACCGTGGCCAGGAGCAGGATAGGCTGTTTGATGCCGCATTCGACCACTGTGGATCAGAGGATACTTGCGATAGTTGTGAAATAAATAGACTGGTGACACGACCTCCTCGAGATAGAGATGATCCTGTTATCCACTACGGCCTGATTGCATCTGGAAACCAGGTGATAAAGCATGGAGGTACTCGGGACAAGCTGGGTCAGGAACTCGGTATCCTCTGTTTTGAAATGGAGGCGGCTGGCTTGATCCATCCAGCTTCCTCGATCGATTGAGAGTCTGGATCAACATTCAACA
>NPHW01005870.1:0-12872 GCA_002240705.1 Elaphomyces granulatus | reverse complement strand
CCGATGCCGATGTTGAGTCTTCTGGCAGCTTTCCAATGGGATAATATATTTTCAGCATAAAACAATATAGCTTCTCAGTTGCAACTTACAGACAAGCCTGCCCATGATGAGCAGCGGATCAGATCAGAATGCAAAGATAAATGTACCTATGACGTCGCTAACTTCGTTAGTCACGACAAATATATAATAACTTGTCTTTCTAATCGAACTGCTTTCTGTCATCGTCATCGGAGCCGTTCCTCGTCGACCATCGGGTTTTCTATGGCGAATTTAATTAAGAAATGTGGGCTTATTATATGAATAACCCATGTATTACTGGGTTTACCATAGAACAAGCCGTCTTATCACGGATTTCATTCGGCGGCCTGAAAACTGATGAGAGAGAGATACCCTCTTCACCCATAAAACATTTTTCGATGACTACAAAAGTTGGACGGACCGTCTTGGTAAGTTTGATACGATGCCTTGAATATTCAGATTCTTATGGATATCCCCCAATTTAGTGCAACTGCGGCTCCTCTCGAAATCTCGGACAGCAAGTCTCCTCATTTATAAGATTGGATATCCCCTAAGCTGGCTAGTCCCAAGCAGCATAATGAATACTATTCGCCTGCCCATTATGAGGAGTATGTTATGTTCTAATCAACCAAGTCAATTCAGAAGCCTGGGAATATTACGTGAAGACGAAACGAGGTCGGCGGGCTCAGGGAGCTCCCGAAAGACCTGCATCGTCATGGGGGGATGGAGGAATGGAGAAACAAGGATCGTCTGAGGAGCTATATAGGAAAAATTGGACAGGCCTAGCGCTGCCGTAGGACTACATAAGTGGAAGGGACACTGACAGAAGGAAGGTCATAGGACAGTCGCAGAGCTTAATAAAACTCAAGCTCCAATCGCGCGTGCTCAGTGATAGTTATGGCAACAAGCCAAAAGAAAAAGGTCCACTCAATCAGAAAGATGACAAAACAACAAAAGGTCATATGAACAAAATCGACATTCGATGCTGGCGACTTTTAATCTTCAGAAAAGATCGAGCCCGCAGTAGAATAACTTTCTAGACGATTGAATGATTGACCACAGCTACATGTACCATACATATGTAGGTATATATATAAATGTATCTCATGATGTTTTGCTTGACTTCCATCATCGGATATGTAGGTATTCATATCATCACTTCTTTGCCTATTTTAGTTATTATTAACGGTAGGTAGCCAGTTCATCCAGATCGCTCTTATCACGAAGCTAACTGCAACGTAATGTTCACCAACGGAACCCAGCTAACAGCATATCATGGGGACATTAATAATAATATTAATTACTATATTGGCCTTGAGCTCTAGCTGCGTCTCTAAGAACAGGACATATGTAGTGGCGCGTTTGATTCGGGTGACTTTGTGTATGTGAACGGTCTCGACGTGTTAGACTCCTCAGACTCCAGAGACTACATAGTCGAGGAGAGTAAGTACCTAGGTACTACTTAGGTATGATTTACCTATTCTTTTTTTAACAGTCGCGAAGCCGGTGTCACAAGTAGAGTACCCCGAGGTGCTCTACGAAAAATCTTCTATCTTTCTTTATTTATAGAGTATCTGAATCCTAGTATATTTATTATTGTACATGTAAATCTCGAGTCTTTTCGGGAGCTAGAGTTGCGGAGTAATTTAACTACTTGTGATAAATTACTAATGATAATAATAAAACTGATCAGTTTCGCTCTCCCCTAGTTAGATCGGCTCACCTTTTGACAGATGCTTTGTAGAAATTTGTGCTGTGATTGGGGATACCATGGCTGTCTACTCTTCGCCATGGGATTTATCTCCATCTTCAGTCGATGGACGATCGTGGTCGACAGCATGTCATCTTTCTTACCTCTTATGGACGACATCGTCAGGTACCTCCTTCCCGTTGGACTTGCAGAGTCACTATTCTTGCCACTTCAGCGTGTTCATTGTTCACTGGCAAGCAGGAGGATGTCTTCAACCGCCAGGTCGAATTCCCTTTTGCCAGGACGGTACATATCTATGATACTCTACTATATAGATCATACGTGGAACCTCACAGGACGTACTCTGATCTTCCTTCCAGGAAGATTCATCACCAGGACCATCCGATGCAGAGGCTGCTCGGCCTATCCGGTGGACTCCCGATGCAGGATGGACATCCTTCCACGCACGTCACACATTATTATTCGCACGGTCCCTGGAGTCGATGGAATCCGGATCCTCCAGCTCTTCCTTCGCTCTTTTCCCTGTGGAGTCCAGCTGTCGAAGCGAGCCGACAAGCTTCCATTATTGGACAGATTTGATTAATGGATGGTAGGTATGTACATACATAGTCCTTCAATTTTAAGCTACACCGAGCCTCGACGATTCCGGTCCCAATGGGGGTTTTGAGGGTAAAAGAACTTGAGGGGTTTCGGTTCTTGTTTCATACTGTATGTATGTACATATCTCCTAGAAAGGCTAGAATGGGGGTCAGCATGTCCTGATGAAGTCATTTTTCTCATCTGGTGCCTGGATCTGCCGTGATTGGTTAACTTATTATATAACTATTCCGTTCGGGATTCACGGACTTCTCTTTGGTCGTCGGTATGTCGGTCGAGGGTCGTTCCGAGGGGAGGTGGTGAAAAGTGAAAACCATGGGTTAGTTAGACCGCGATGCATCTGCAGAACATTCGATTCAACATGCCATTATTGATGCCACGCTGGCGGCGGTTTGCACATGATACAACATAACACCTAGTTAGTTACCCTACCAGTAGTATACACCCACACCCAGGTAAGATATGTACATTTTCTTCCAATTCTTCCTTTTTTGAGCAGTGTCCGTTCAAAGGTAACTAGGTAACTATGTACATGCTACATATGTAACGTTGGTTACACCGTTCCGCGTCGGGTACCTAGTTAATAATAAGCCGGGGTCTCCGCGTGGACTCCCATGCATGAATTATTTTTTTACTATGATACAACAAAGTACAAATACGTTTTTGATCTTTCCGTCCATCCCGGAAGTATATGATGAAGGGTATATCCTCTCAGCTCTGTTTCTTTTTTTTTTTTTTTTTTCTCTTACGGGGAAAAGCCGAGTCCAGACGATGACAGGGTGGCATGGTCGGGACAGTGGTCCGGCTTCGGTCGTATTATCATACTGATGATGATGATGATGATGATGATCTCCACTAGTTATATCGTGGCATCCAAGAACAGAGATGAAGATGGGTGGCGAATGCTTGGTGAGCAGGTTGCAATCTTATTATACAACTACCAACAACCGTATGATAGTTATTATTATACTAACTACATGCATTATTATTGAGGCAAACATTATTGAGGCTCCTGTAGTGTAGTTATGTACAAGTACCGTGGTAAGTAGTTAACCGTGGGGTGGCCGGATCGAGCGATCGGTCAGGGTCCATGCAATTAACTAACTATAGACAAGGTACCAGGTACATATAACTAACTACTAGATACCCCATACAAGATGAGGGGAAAAAGGTACATACATGTAACTAAAAAAAGGCTTATTGCAAGCCACCCCCAAACCCCGGATTGGTCTCGTGCTCCCTTGCAGATCGATCTAAGTTAGTCATTTTTCTAATCCTGGTCAAGACAAGACAAGACTGGTCCAGATGTTTGAACGTTTGATCTTTGCTTGTCTTGCTTGTCTTGCATGTTCTTGCTTGTCTCGCTTGTCTGTGTTGGTTGGTCTTTCTTCTTCTTTGCTGTTGATCTGGTCTGGTCTGGTCTGGTCTGGTCTAGTCTTCACTTTCTTGATTCCGGTTCCGGTCAAATTTAAGTTGGTTTTCTTCGTCTTCTTCCTCCTCTTCCTCTTCCTTTTTCTTTCCTTTCTTTCCCTTCTTCCTCCCTCTTCCTCCCTCTCGTCGACCAAACCATGAAATCAATCGGGAGAGGGTGAGGACTGCGTGTCACCGCCCCCTTTCTCTCCAAAGTCGACCATGGCCTTTCGCGATCGAATGAGACGAATCTTTCGTCGCCCAGCGTCCAAGGACAACGGCAAGCCCAAGATTGAATACTATCGCCGGGGGGAGGTCCCCCGCTCCAAGTATCGTGGCCCTGTCGACCCTGAACACCGCCGGAGACTGAATTCGTGGTCCTTCGCCGGGGCCACCATCGACCGTCGTCGGTCCTGGGACCTCGATCTGTCCCCTTGCACCAGCACCCCCGATTGTTCCACCATGGTGAACCACGACGATGACATTGACATCGATGGCGACCCCGTCGTCATCTTCAGTCCGCATCCGCCGCGGATCGAGCAGGAGGGTGCGTCGTGGACACGCAGCTGGATCAGGACCATGGACGAGAGCGCCAGGGCTGACCGGACTATAGAATCCATCACCGTCGTTCATCATGAGATTGCTCCGTCATGCTCCGTGGACAACACGTCCCAATCCTCCACTGTCGTGGGCACCGATCGTGTGAGCTCCTCATCGCTGACCTTGCGAGGCAGCTGTGATTTCCCGCCGTCCCGAAGGGACGCTGTCATCCAATGGAAGGAGAAAATGCGATACAGCTTCCCACTTGTTCGACGGCTCTCCGCTCCCGAGAAGCGTCTCCCCATGCCAGCCGATGATTTGACCTGCGCCTTAAACACTATCCAGATCTGTTAGGCCAATGGTCCAAAGAATGATAGATAATACATATTTTCCCCTTTATATCTCCTTCGCTACCACTACCACTGCCACTACCATTACTATTACCATTACCACTACCACTTCCACCATCAGTATCACGAATATTTCGATCCGCTACTTTCCTACTGGAAGGAATGGTAGTACTCTATTCTACAGTTGCTTGATTGCAACCTCCCCGGGTTTCTTTTTTTCCCTTTGTTTAAAAAAAAATCTTTCTACTCTCTTGGGATGTCTCTGGCGTCGCGTATTCATAGAGCAACAGGCAAGGATTATGGAGTCTTTTGCGTCTTGGGACGATCAGAGAGAATAGAGAGCCGGTGGCGGGGGTAATTGCGAGAACAGGATCCGTCTCGACCATGGCGACGCACTCGATCTAGCGTTCATTTACGCGCGGAGACCGCATTTAACCTGGGAGGGAATTCGCGAGAGCAGATAGGGCGACAACGGGTCCCACCCGTTGTCGCCCTGATTCTCTGCATGAGGCATTTGTTGGGACCAACTATCTCAAACCGTGCCTCCCGAGCCGACGAACTATCTCGGTTCTTGCAGTCCTCGATTTCCGATTCCGGCTTACTCTCGCGAGTCGATTGTTCCGATTTGGACGGGCCCATCCCGAGTCTTCCCGTAGGGCCAGACGAGCAGCAACCCGTTAACCCGCTGACATGCAATTTATTAATCTGGGGGGAGAGCTTTTTCTTGTACATAGCCGGATGGGATGGATACACGGGGGCAGATTTTATGCTGCCACTTGATATTCCTATCGAGATCTATCATAGCCATAGACGGGTAAAAACAAAAGAAAATTAGAAATACCCATAATCATACTACTTAAATTTCATCGACTGGATTCGAGTGTGCAAGGGGAAGTAGTTTTCCCCCGGGTAAGATTGCAGATATTCTGTATGTACATGCTACAGTACACGCAAATGAGATGAAAGCTGGTTATTTAATTGAGTTAATTGAGTTAATAATAATAAGCTAACAACTACAGTTATGATACAGAGGTAATACGCCTCCTGCTTACACTTAGTACATATATTATTAGTTTAGCCCCTTTTTGAGGACTCTCGCTGTCGCCCATGATATTTGCTGTCATACATATGTATAGGTATGTACACCTCCATACTAATGTCTACTATTATTATTTAGGCACTACTAGGTAAACAGGTAAAGGCAGCATCGCTGGGAAATCAAAGCAAGTGTTGAAATCAGCTTCATATTCATTCTTCTTATTAATCTTCGCTGGCATGTGACTGAAGTACATACTGCTGTAGCATGTACATTGACACTAAGACTTTGATCGAGAGTCGAGAGTAGGTAGGTATATATCAGTCTATTTCATCCATTACACCCCGGAATGCTAGGTAAGATAAGAGGTAATAACTAATATGCCAATGGATATGTATAGAGCTTCGCCATTGCTTAGGTGCGAGAGTAGACACCCTGCAGACGGCCTTTTTACCATTGATGATGAATACATCAATACTATACCTAGGTTGTTCGATTTGCTCCAGATAGACCTAGCCGTACTCTCATCGAGGCTGTCAGATATCGATCAGCGCGAGCATATCTACCTATCAAGTATATATGTACTTACCGCTAAGCATCCAGATTTGGCCTGGGCTTCAGCAATCAGCTATGTAGCCTTTGGAGTGAATGGTTAGGTATGACAGGGAAGCAAGCAGGCAAGTGAAGGGAAAGGGCGCTATCACTGTTGTTTAATATCTACCTACCAACTAGAGCCAGTCGAGAGTTAATCATTTCATTAACTGACTATAATAGGTATGATAGGACTGTTATTGAAATCCCCCTCCTTCCTTCCTTCCTTCCTTCCTTTCTTCATCATCTCACCTGTCTTTCCTACATCCACTATCGATATGTATACGTATACGCATATAAATATATTTCTTCCCTGCTTGCTTATATATTATATTATATACTGTACCACTATTGATACATATCATACAATACATATATAAATATATCACATTGATATTTCTCCCCTGCTATATATTATATAATATAAACGAGCCTCATGGAACACATGATTAGGAATCTATGATATATCCTGTCATGTTCAGGGCTGTTGAAATAAATATTTATATGAATTATTATATGATTAGCTATATCTTAGTCTCGGATATATTTCGACTCGTTGGTTGAGCAACAGTTCTGTTACCGAACGGGGAAGTCAAGACGAAATCCTTTCAGAAAATACATCTAAGAAATCCATGCAAGGTATGTAATAATAATAACTCATAATCAACTTGACCAGCACCAGCTAATAGTCTAAGCTATAGATCGACTACAAGTGGCGGTAGATGACAGTTATGATTCTACGAGCATCCGTTCGCTGCACTGGGCTTCGGACGATAGAGTAGCCTCGGACAGTAAGTTGTTCATTGAAACTGTCTCGGCTGGCACTGACGCGGATAGACAGACATACTTAGAAAGTGGGCTGATGAAGCATAGATCGTTTACAAGTCGCCGTGAGAGATATCTATGATCAACTCCGTTCTTTCTACTGGACTTTAGATGAGAGACAGATAGTAAGCTGTTCATTGAAACTGTCTCGGCTAGCACTGACGCGGATAGATACACACCAACTTAGAAAGCGAATTTACAGATTGCAGTCAGCGATAGCTACATAATCATTCTATCATATGAGTGGGCATCTACTGGGCTTCGGACGATACCGTGTCGAAAGCAGACAGTCAGTTCATTGAAACTGTTTCGGCACGGCCAAGAGCTTCGAATTATAAGATGGGTCCAATATGTTACATAATGAATAGAATGCTCGACAGCGGCTTCTCAGGTAAGTGTCACAGTCCCGGTCTCTTTCCACACAGAAACTGGATCCCCTATTCTTCATTCCTTGCCAAAAGATGGAAATAATAAAAGAACTTGAAAATTGAAAGAATTAAAGAAAGCATTTGCTGATTACATTGGTGCAGCATATATATATATCTTCAACTTTTTAACACAGTAACCATTGACGACTACCTTGGTAGTATTGGTACTGGATGTCTGGTCCATTGGTAGTAGTTTACTACATTACCAAGTCCAACATGGACAGCTACTGGATAGAGCTACCTAATTCCATATATATATATATATAGTACGTCTATGCCAACGTCCGTCCATGGTAGCTGGGAGGGGGGCATTTGCAGTTCACATTCCTAGCACAATAAATTCTTTACAAATATCCCCGTCACGACTTCTAAGTTCTTACTTCAACCCACGTCAAGGGTGGAGGAGTCTGATTCGTCTTGTTCGCCTGACTACAACACTCTACAAAGACCTCTTTCTCATCAAGAATAACTCAATTTGGATAAATACTTGGTCATTCATACCGGTATGCATTCGTTTATTTAGTAATGTTCTCTCCTGGGTGTTTTGACATATGTACTAAGTTGAACATATGTAGGTACTACTGGCAAGTACGCCTGTGGAGCCGGTTGCTCTTATTTCCTTTCTGTGGAAAAATCGACAGTCTGGAGAAGAAAATCTGGGTGCAGCCTTTTCAATCCCGCGTAGCACCTATGATACAGTCTACTCGACTCAGTACCTAAACATGATTACATTTTATTGTATGGAATAAATTCCTCGATAACTGGTCCAATCACGATTTACGGAGATAAAGGTGCAAACGCCTTCCAAATATGACTCCTCCGGCTGGGGCAACGTTCTTGTCGCGGCCTCGAATCGATCACAATTAATCAGATCATCGGTTACTTACACTACTTGTTAGGAACTGGCATTCTGAATCTGAACAACGTGACCTGAGGTGTTAAGTATTTTCATCATTGCAGGAAAACGGTAAACCCGAAGACTATAAGCCAAGTGCACACCCAGCCAGAACTCTTTCTTTTCATCATCCTAGAACAACCCTTCTACTCACAACTTTCTACTATCCTATTTTCATCTCCTTTTGCATTTCCCTGGACACTGAAAGAAGGGCATGACTCCTCCAACCTGTGCCAAATGTCAGAAGATAGGACACGCTGAGACCATGTATTGGACTGGAGACCATATTAAAGGGCTGATCCAAGATGGCCGATTGGTGACGGCTGTGTACGTCAATGGGAACTACAGTACAGCCCAGTTAGGATTTTTGGACTTGGCGTGAGTAATAATACGTTGACATTCGCGGCAATTGGATTGATCCATCAAAGCAACCGGATCCTTCTACTTCTCTGCTCAGATACCGGGTCTTCTCGTTTCTGCTTAATCCTCTCTTAGAGTAGGTCTTCTCTTTTCTTTCAAATGCTTAGCACTCCCTCAGAGATGATTCTTTGTTTTCCTTTTCTTCCGACCATTCCTCTGCTGCCATTATACACTCATCCTAACGCTATACAGACAGCATGAGTGACTGGGCAAGTCGATCGAAATCGGGCCTTAACGATTTTAACATGCGCATTTCGATCTTATCGAGTCTCCTCGAGCAAAGCCAGCTTTTCCCATAGGGCTCATCCAAAAACACTCGAGTATTTGAAGTATACACGCCATCTAGCATCTCCTAGCACTGGCGCATCCGATTCCATTATTAATAATATATAAAATATGGACAAGCAACAAGGAAATTGCGCTCTCCATTCGACTTGTTAATACTAAAACCATCCTAAAGAACGAAGCAACTAAAATTCTTGAGCTGGATATTCTATTTGTATTGCTCCGGATTGGCGATTGGAGGGAGGGGCAAGACAATACTTCCCTTGATGGACATCAACATTGCGCCCCCGGGCCCAAGAAACTATTGACTGTCGGAGACCAATTTGCCTGCATTGACACCATTGAGATTAATCTCGATCCTCAACTCACATAAAGCTTCCATACTATTATCACCCGTCCCATGATGAAACGGATTGAATTTCTTGAAGCTATTAGGTCATCAAAGTCGATCATCGAAATCTTAAAATTTCTGTTGTCGTCTCCTGCATCTTGCAGTAGAATATTTATCCCTCTTCGCGACTCAATGACAGAAGAGTCGAGCGACGCAGCTGGACGAGGAATTGCAATTGTATCCAAACATGCGTCACACAATCACACAAGATCATACACAGTACCCTCGTTTCACAGAGATCCAAGAAGCTGTGTCACATGTGATAATAGATAGAAAATAATACTGTCTACAGCACGTTCTCCGCTCTCTGTGCCGGAAACCCATCATTTATCAACTCCATTTATTCTACACATAGAGGCAACACTGCACACCACACGAATGCACCCGCCAGGACTTCCTGGAGAACCGAAGGAGAACACAAAACCGGCTGTGGAATATTATTGTCGCAAATCAAACGAAAACAATAGAATTTCAAGCTGCTCCCCGGGGTGGTTTTCCAGAGAATAAGCAGACAAAACCAGTGCCCAAGAAACCACAAAA
Source organism: Elaphomyces granulatus (assembly GCA_002240705.1). Lineage (NCBI taxonomy): Eukaryota > Fungi > Ascomycota > Eurotiomycetes > Eurotiales > Elaphomycetaceae > Elaphomyces > Elaphomyces granulatus. The sequence continues at coordinate 2,835 of NPHW01005870.1, read as the reverse complement.
CAACGATATGGCCCGCAGACTGTGAAGAATAGAAAGGAAACTCTTTAGCACCCACCGAGGGAACAACCTATCCTTGCCAAACAACGTCTCTGTTAGTTTGCTAGAAACAAGATATAGCACTGTTACAGACACGTCACATTCTCACAGACGGGCACAGGATTTGCTTTGTTCACATTCTTCAATTGTGTAGAATTTTATCTTCACTCTAGCGACTGGAATACAGACACCACAATTCCAATAGCCAGCCGTATGTACCAGCCCATCGTTATCATAACCAAGAATCAGATCGATTCAGAGACGTTACATATGTGTGATTGCGGGAGATACAGAGGTTCAAATCGGTGGCACCAAACATGACCTCGACGTGAGAGGCACGCACCGCGACGTCGATCCGAAGAATCTTCCTGAAAGATTGACCTGGTAAGTAGTGCATCTATATCATTTCACATCAGGCAGATGCTGATAAATGTCTGCAGGAGGTGTTTTGTATAAAAGTACTTCCTTTTTTCGAGTAAATTGGAGATTTCCTATAATCATACAATGACCGAGGACAACTCGAAACGTCGGATGTGAAGCACGCTTTCAGCTTGAGCAAGGTGAACCGGAGGCCTTTGTTACACTTACACTTACACTTACACTTACACCCACTCTTAACCTACGTCTGACCACGTGCTCCCTTCGCGTGACCGGTGATGCTCTCGCTCTACCTTGACTTGCTATCTCTACATGGTTAAATCCGCATTGGAGGCTCACTGTACATTTTCCACTAACCTAGCGAAAGAAAGGGCAGCTGATTCATCCAGCTTGATAATCCTGACGCTGCGATATTAACTAATTAACATTAACATGCCATTGCTGCGCTATTATTAATGATCCATTGGCATGTGCATACTTCGGATAGTGATCCAAGTTGACTCCGGAAAACTCCATCCTGAACTAACTGGCCACCATGACACGCCGTCAATCTTAAGAAAACCGACATTGTCGACGCTTGTCTGGCAAGCTCTCCGCTAAACTGGAGAGACAGAAAATATTCACTGTCCCGTGTGAATCTCGATGACATACAATTCTCGGCATATCATGCTCCCATTTATGTCTACATATGTAGCCTTTGAATTGAAATCCGTACAACCATTCACCATAACTAGGGAATTATTATAGAGGTCTGAGAGAGGTATCTTTTCCCCCATTTGAGGATTTGGCCGGCAGAGTGACCAGGCCCTAATCAGAAAAGAGAATCGGACATAACGTTTCCACCTCTGAGCACCATATGCATACAGAAACCTTCACATACTCACTTTTCTACCATAATCATACCTCCGTGCGACTTGCAATGCTTCTTTATGTTTGTATAGTCAGACGAATCACGATTAACATGGATTAGCGTTACATAACACACGACAAATCGAGCAGACGGATGACATATGACGTTTTCAGTCAAAAAGTGCACGATATGAATGAATACCACGAATGCTAAGAGACTACATATATATACATGTATTGGTACTTTCTAGTCGGAACCTACTGCTCGCATAAAAATGTATCTCCTATCATACGTGTGATACATGGCGGCTTCTCTGAGTTCAAATTTGCATCCACAATCCTCAACACATGAAATACATAATCCAAGTCATAAACTGGGGCGTGTCTTTGTGGCTGGGGCAATCAAAAGCTGCCAGATGGACGACACATCACCGTAATGTTCCACCTTTGATACTACAGGAAGGATATGAGCTGCCAAAAATCCCATTCTGAGCTGCGTGTCACTGATCCGCGTGCCTTTGTTTATCGAAATTTCCTAGCTACCTTAAAAGTTGTGTTATTATCGCTCTGCAATGAGTAGGCGTCGTCCAATAGACAGACATCTTCTGCGTGACGTATGTACATATCTATCATAGCCAAAGCCAGACCTTACCAATCTCTCTTTCCGTCTGCTACTGGCATGCGAATGCAGGGCGGACTTAAAAAAAATCACTTTCTTCTATATCTTAGAATTCTCCGAGTTCCTCCACGAAGTTAGTTAATTTATAAATAATAAATAAATTGTCGTATTTGAGCTACCAGCCCTATGACTAATGAAATCCGATTCATGTACCCAGATCTTTTTGCCTATCATTTATTACTATCCCGATTCCCGAAACCCTGACAGGTGCGTCGTTATAGGATTAGCTGGTTGCAAAAGGTTTGGCATTCCTTGGCGGTCTTGGCAGATAAAATTCGCGCGCGCGCCGGACATACAACACAACCCCTTTCACCTCTTGATATATGCTCTGTTTATACTTTTCAATTGGCTTATAATGACCCATTCTTTGCCCCTATCCCATGCACGCCTACCGCAGACCCACCCACCCGATAGGATGGCCCAGTGTGTACGGTTCCTCATGCTGGGATGGCGACCTGAGGCGATTAGTAGAGAGATTTTTATACCTGTACGTACGATACGCCGCTGGGAGAGCAATTTGCTTCGATACGGCTCGCCGCTTCCCCCTCGAAATCGGACTTTTGGGCGGCCTCGTAAGTTAACCCGCGCCGATGAGGACGCGCTATTTGATATCCTAGCGATCGATGGCTGGATGATGCATGATGAGATGGCTTTCTGGCTGGCAGTCGAGCGCGGTGTCGTTGTCTCTCGGTCTACGATATGCCGGCTTCTAAAGCGTAACAAATGGACACGGAAGAATATTGCACGTCTCTCTCTCTCACGCAGCGAAGCGCTGAGGGAAGCATATATCGAGGAGATAAAAAAGTATGCAGCAGATGACCTAGTGTTCTTAGACGAGGCCATTTTCAACAGTGGGTATGGACCACAGGGCGAACGCATTCAATACGCCGCCA
>NPHW01005867.1:0-22360 GCA_002240705.1 Elaphomyces granulatus | reverse complement strand
AGGACGGTTTCTCCGGTTGAAAACTTTAGGCCCGCACTCATGAGTCCGGGTCGGATATTTTAGTAAGACTTACTCGAAAAGACTCAGCCCGGCCCGACCCGTGTGAGTCCAGACTCAACCCGTGGCCACCCTAACTCTAGTTTATATCCAGCACACCCATATGTATTTTGAAATTTCAGCTTTACAGCTAACCGCTATCGCTATTTCTTTCAGTTATATTATCATTAGTGACCATTGCCATAGTTTCTTGAAACCCTTCCGTTGTCCGTATTTTATTTCCTCAACAGAGGCGAGTCTTCCCAAGCTGTTGTAGCCGTGACCGTGATCATGCTCAATAATACGACCCAATGAGTTGATCTTGAGGACAAGCAGCGATTTCGTGTCATCTAAGCCGTGTACGAGACGAGTCTGGCAGGCCATAAGGGGCTTGCATTTTCACTGCCGCACTGCGCGTCTTCCTTTTCTTTCCCGTTGGATTCCAAGGTCCGGACGTCCTGTCCTTGCTATCCTTTTATCGAAATTTATGGTGCTGTGTTCATTCTCTAAGTTCTAGTTTTGTTTGTTCGAGAATAACGAAAATTCCTGGATTGTAAGCCGGCCTGACTTTTCTCTTTTTTTTTTTTTTTTGGGTTTCAACGGATTCGTTTCTCCTATGATCTGTCTCATCTATTTCCCATCTCTCGGTTCGTTTATGTTGTCCCCCAAGGGCCGAGCTACCTCATTTTTTCAATGAATCCATGCCACCTAAGACATTGGAAACACGAGGGCCTGTGTCAGAATGGACTAGCTTCCTCGACACTTACTGCATAGCAAACATAATAGGTTCCATTGTATTTGAATTTCGTGTGCCGTCTATGATATAGCTTGACTAATTTACTAACAAATTGTACATAACCTCGGCTTCCCTTTTAACTGCGACAGAGAGCAGTTTCACAACAGAATTACACGCTCCTTGATAACGATTGTATAGAGGAAAATCTCACCTCGAATAACGCTACAGACATAAGAGAAGACGACAAAAGGCTGGAGAGGGTAGGATCATAAAATATCTCCTACGATTCCATGAGCTTCTCTGCTCCTTCATAGAACTTGGGCAGAGGCTCAAGTTTCTGTCGCAGGACCCATACGCGGAGATGCCAGATTGCGTTCTTGAGTTGATAGGAGGCATGTTTTCTAGTTGGAACCGAGAAGACTTGATCCAGTTCTTCAAGGGTCAAAGCTATAAGATGAATATCAGCTGTGAATCATGACTGCAATATTGGGTGCTGCCTGACTAACCCTTTGTCTCTGGCACAAATAACAATACTAGGACCCAGCCAATTAAGCACCAAGCGCCATACCACCCAAAAGCCCCTTGGGGCTGAAAGACACGAAGCAGGTGAGGCCAGGTAAATGAAAGAAGGAAATTGAAACACCAGGTAGTTGCTGTGGCCCATGACATGCCGACTTCACGCACATGCAGTGGAAATGCCTCTGCAGAATAAGTAAAAGGCACAGGACCTTCTCCTGGGGAATAAAATATTTCGAATAGGTACATCCCGGTTGTGACCATGGCGACACGCTTGTGGCTGGTTGGGTCTCCTGCGTCAATCCAAAATGAGAAACCGGTCCAGAACAGAGTGAGAGCAAGCCAAGGGAATGTAAAGAGGAGTAAGTTGCGTCGGCCCCATGTGTCAATGGTGAAGAATGCGGGAAGTGCAAAGAGCCAGTTGAGAATGCCAGTACCCATGGACGCAAGGAGAGCCGACTGAATGCTGTAGCCTGCTTCCGTGAATATAGTTGTCGAATAGTATGCAATGACGTTGACTCCGCAGAACTGCTGCATAAACATCACAATCCAACTTGCAAGCGTGGCACGCGCATTCCTTGGAATTGTAAAAAGTTCGATGAACATAGTGAAGAAGTTTTTGTCTTTGTTTACCTGCTGCTCGATTTGAACATTCACATACGCGTAATAGAGGTCTCGTGCAGCTTGAAGGTCTGTTGGGCGCAGGGTCTGGAAAGACTTGAATGCTTTGTCGATCTTGTTATGTTGAATTAACCACCGAGGCGATTCTGGACAAAGGTACACTTGGGCACAAACTATCAAGGGAAGCACAACAGTCGATCCAAGCATCAAACGCCACGAAAGGTCATCCGGGAGACCCATAAATGCCACTCCCATAATATTCCCTAGCATGATACCGAATGCCGTCCACATCTGCCACATCATCACCAGAGCACCCCTGATGGGAGCTGGCGAACATTCCGCTGCATATACAGGGACAGTGGATGATTTGGTGCCAATTCCTAGACCTAGAAAGAAGCGGGCAAGGAATAAGTTGACCCATGAATTGGCGACGCCTTCCCAAATGGAAGCCACAGCCGCTATTAAACAACTGAGGAAAATAGTCCCCCTCCGTGCCAGGTACCTGTTCATAGGCTCCGTGAGCCAGCAGCCAAGGATGGCACATGCAAGGTATGGCGCGCCTACAATGAGGCCGGTAATGTTATCTTTCATATTTCCTTGGAACCTGGTCGAAATCCCAAGTTGCTAATGCCAAAGTCAGCAGAAGTAGAAGGCAGATGCAATATGGCACTTTAGAGAGGTGTAGCACCTGCAGGTAGATTGTTTGAGCTCCATTGTTTACAGTCTCGTCCATGCCCTGGACAGCAGCAGCCAACGAGCACATACCTAGAAAACCACTCTATCAACATGGGAAACATCTCACTTGGCCATGTCTGAGCACTTACCTGCGAGGAAGTATAGCTGCCATGGATACGACCACTTATGGGTGCTCTCTCTACGGAGGACTTCCTTCTCCTCTTCAGAGAGCTCTGTGAGTTCTTGGGCCATTTCTGGATTTTGCGAGACTAGAGCCCCCTTCTTGAAAGTATCCTCATACTCACGGAGGCCATACTGGTTACAAAATGTCTCTACATCGCGCAAGAGCTGCTCGCGCGAAATGCCTGCTAAAGGGTTCTCGAGAATAGCACTCAGCTTATTGGATGGCCTTTCTTCAACGTGAAAGGGATCTCTATCCCCAACGTTGACATTCTCCGAGTCAATATGTTCATCTCCTGGTGCGCTTTCTTTCGCCCGGGTGGTGGAATTGTTGGATGTGGAAGTACGACTGGTGTCAGTATCTTGTCCCATAATGTCATAAGAAACCCTTATACAGCCTGAGGCAGAGCAACGATTTGGTTTTGGCGTACAATGTGTCCAACAAAGGCGGGTGAAGAATGATCAGAAGTATATTAGCTTTCAAGAAAGAGCCCCTTCCTTTTAAACCCCATATTGCCAACAAAGAGATTGACAACGATATTTTTTTCTTCAGCTTGCATGCATACGACAACAAGTCAGATCAAATGGGATCCAAGAACCAACACTACTACATGCGAAATTGCATATCAGCTCCCTGTTGGGAAGACCATGATATCATAGGGCGTTGGTCAGAGCCATTCTGATGAGAGAATAAAGGGCTTGTCAATTGGCCCATCCTGCAACTGGCTCTATTATCTCACACGGCGCCGGGCGAAATACGAATTCAGCTCCACAGCCAACTGTTGTCAGGACCAGGGTAATGCCTGGAGTCCCACTCGCAATCGCAGCCTCAAGTTTTCTTAAGACCATAACTTATATCCGAAAACAATTTGTGCGGTCAAGGCAAAAAGTAGAGCTTCTAACAAGGATTATCGATGTAGACAATGATTAAGTGAGAGTTATTCAAATTGGCCATATCATGGAAGCAGGTAAATGCTGATTTTTGGTTGAAGTATGTATTTATAAAAGAGAAGATCTTCATAGGACCCATGATCGATATCCCTGGGCTCTGACGTCATATAGTACGAGACGACTGCCAGTGTTTTCTGGACATCGTCGTCTTTTCTTATAATAGCCTATCAGCTTTGTATAATAACGTTGGCGTTGGAAGATCTGTCACTCTTAATGACATCACTAAGGCCGATTCAAGGAAATCTTTATCTCAGAATCTAATAAAATAGTAGTTGACGCTAATGCTAGAGTGTGGACGCCAAACCCGAACTGTTTTAGCGGCGGACCAAACTCAAAATACCTAAACTGTGTTTTTTAATTACCATATTTTACCGTGATTCATCAAGATTACTGTAATATTCATCAATCTTGCAACACGGGGTTCATCTAATGCTGGTATATACGGGTGACTGATCTCATCAAGCAGTTACAACAATGATTTCTTGCCTTCCGGTGCTGTCAAACTGTCTTGGATTTTCGCCTGGCGAGTATACACAAGCAGTTACACCTGTATTTATATTAATATTTCCGAATTCCGTAGGAATGCTAGGTATGAAGAGACGACTAGCTATATGAAAAGAGGGCGACTGATCTCATCAAGCAGTTACAGCAAGGAATTCTTATACCTTCCTATGCTGTGAAACTCTTATTAGGCTCAGACTCTCTCTCGGATTGTACTACCTATATAATGATGACAGGTGGTTGAAAGGTGGTTGAGGAAGAACAAGGGGGACAATAGCTTACGTGCTGCCAATGTTTGTGGTCTAACAAGACCTATCATGGACAACATTATGTGCATACATTCGATGGACTTACAAACCCTGGCCCAATCTTAAACTCGCAGGGCTCCCAGCCCTGAATTACGCCTCCCTCACGAGTCACGCCACTGATCATATTTTGCGCGGCTTTGCAGTCAGTTTGCACGCAAGGTCTTGTCTAGATTGCTTCTTCTACATTCCTTTCGTCATAGTTATAATTGTTTTCATCTACAGTTATCCCTTAGTTACCACGTTTCATTTGTGTCTGCATCGTCTCTTGAGAGATTGTGCTCGAAGGCCCTCTCTTTTCACATCCTGTAGTGTTACTGTTTTTTTCCCTCGAAATCTGCACCCTGTCTGCATTTCTATCTTTCTAGCACCATAGTAGAAGCTGGGGATCCTTTACCCAGAACTGAGCATGAACAAGTTACCAATTGGATACTAAGTAGTATTGAGTCATTTGAAATTTCCCGGCCTTCGTAAGATCTGTTTGATTACGTATAGTTATTGATTATTGGGTCAGTGACATTAAACTATTAATTGCCAAAAATTTCCAGACTACAGGTTAACATTAATATTACTCAGAACACAATAGCCAGTCATATTAATAAGGTGATTCTGTAGTCCCCTGCCAACCTGAGTCCACCCTCTATCAGCTCGGGATGCAATGGTGGTGCGTTGCGGCTACCTACAGCTGCAAAGAGTCCAGATATGGGTATTTAGACAAGCAGAGTAATTGGACGACATTCTTCCATGGCCACGGAATTGTAACCTTGAATTACCCAACACAAGAGGGATATCACCCTCAACAGCCCCTTGAAATGAAATTTCCATGAGAACGTGATCAACTGATGAGGGAATCAACCACACAAGGCTCTACAAACCAGTAATGATGAACATCCCCAATCATACCTTTTGCGTGAAACATGCCTTTCCCGTCACACCACTCTTGGGGCTGAAACTGCGTCCAATATGACAGCTGCGTCCAATACTTTTTGCATGCTTCCCACGCCTCTTCTTTTGACCCATAAGTTCCTACCACAAATAACCGTTTTCCTGCAGACCTATCTAAGGCTAGATACGCCATCCCGGAAAATGCACTCTGCGCGGAGAACTCCTTTGGAAGCACTTTAACCCATAGACCCATGCCAACGCAAATTTCGCAGGTCCCATTCGGCCAATTCCTCATTGTAGCCTCCGCAGCCCTCCCCAGGGGCTCGAAGCTGCTTACAACATTATCCACTATTTGGGAGGCAGAGATTCCGTAAAATTTGGTGACGTAGCTGACAGCAACCTCTTTTGCATCCGCTAGCCGAGTAAAGACCCCGATGATCTCCTCGAAGGGGTCGGCGGCCTTGACGACATAGAGCAAGTCATCGGCACTTGGCTCCTGGAGCTGTTCGCTTGCCTGATTTGCTAGCGGTTGTGTCTTGGCCTTGTTACTTTTCTTTTGGCGATGTCTCGGCCGTTGCTTTGAGTTCGAAAGAGGTACAGCGAGAACAGAATCTTCGCCGCCATAAACTTGGTGGAGATGGTCGCGTATCTTCTGCCAGTCATGGTCGGTCTTATGAGAACCTTGCTTGAGTCTAGTATTTGGATGTGAGCCTTGCTTCCTTAGCCCCTTGGGGATCAGAGGTTCTCCTCGTTCTGCTTCCTGAGATGCCACTTCCGGCTTGCTCGACTCTGTCTTAAGGTCTGCAATGGCTCGTTGATGTCGCGATCGCGAAAGATCAATACCTTGATCGGCGGATGAGCCCGGATTTGCCTGATTCGCTGGAGATTGGGTCTTAGTCTTGTCCCATTTCTTTTGGCGATACCTTGGCCATTGTTTTGAGTTCGAAGGAGGCATGGGGTCAACATGACCTTGGGGGAGATGGCCTCGGGCGTCCGGCAAGTCATGGTGAGTCTTATGAGAACCTTTCTTCTGTCCAGTATTTGGATGTGAGTCTTGGTTCCTTGGTCCCCGTGGGGTTAGAGATTCTCCTCGTTCAACTTTTTGAGATTCCACTTCCGGCTTGTTCAACTCTGTCTTAAGGTCTTGTCGCGACTGCGAAAGATCAACAATACCGGGTGAGCCTGGATTTGCCTGGTTCGCTGCAGATTTGGTCTTAGTCTTGTTCCATTTCTTTTGGCGACGCCTTGACCGTTGTTTTGGGTTCGAAGGAGGCATGGAATCTTCGCCGCCAACATGATCTTGGGGAAGATAGCCCCCTGTCTCCTGCCAGCCATGTTGAGTCTTACGAGAACCTTTCTTCTGTCTAGTATTATTTGGGTGTGAGTCTTGATTCTTTTGCGCCTGTACAGGTGTTAGAGGCTCTCCTCGTTCTACTTCCACTTCTGGCTTGTTCAACTCTGTCTTAGGGTCATCTCGCGACTGCGAAAGGCCAATACTTGGATCGGCGGATGAGCCCAGATCAAGGGAACTCATCAAATTCAATATTTCCGAATCCATGATGCACAAAAAACCGAGTGAATGAATGTAAAAGTAGATGAAATGGGACAAGGTAGGCAACGAGTAGAGCATCAATTCACTAGTAGACATAACGGTTGTTTGAAGCGGGGCAGCTTCAAACGCAGAAGAACAGGTTGTGTAATCTATAATTATCGCATGTCAGACAAAAGGAGAATGGGATTTTGACTCGTATCCACTGTTATTAGACATAAAATATTTAAGAAACGAACTACATAATCTTAAATGAACTTGTATTTTATTAATAATACTCGTTGTCCATCTTGCCAGCATGTTTACTTTAAAATTGGCGAATGTTGGGATAGACAACTCCTGTAAGGTACTATGTGTATGAAGTATTGTGATTACTGTTATTAGTCAAGGAGGTACAATTAAAACGATTGGGCTGTGAGATGCACCTATCATAACAAATTATTTACAATTGGATTACGGATACCTTCTCTGTCATCCCAATATAAAGAATTCGATAGGTAACCTACCTCCCGATTCGAATAGATTTCCAGTTCCTGATCTATTTCTCATCTTTTGCTCCTTTTTATTCGAGAATCAGGTCTATTTCCTCCAGCAACGACCATTGGCTCTCTTTCAACGCCTTTTCGGATTTCCTATGTAACTCCATAGTAGCCATGACATATAATACTATCCTCCAAAGCTTTCAAAACGTTGCTCTTTCTTGAACCTCTATTGTCGTATCAAATCTAGCTTTCATTCAAGAGTTCGGTGCCCTTTAAGAAGTCCAGGCAGCGAAAAGGAGACGTTTTTTTTATGATATTAGATCATTCAGTTGTTAAAATAGCTTGACAGTCAACAAATTGGCAATTCACGATGAGAACGTTGAAGCCCTGCGTGAGTTTGGCGGATGGAAACTGATAATCGTCGGTCATGAATACGGTGGATCCACGGTGGAAAACAATATAGTTTTCAGTGGAAAAACGGTATTGACTTTGAAGATGTACCATTCCTTATTAAACACTCCTCTAATAAGGACACGGACGTATGTACATATATTTCTAATTTTAACGTTGCCGTTTTATGGAACATCTTCCATCCGAAAACGGATCCAGACCCGCGGCTGCTATCCGCGCTTTAAAAAATAAAATAAATCTGTTTTTTTTGATTGGCCCGCGCCAATCCGCCTTGGCGCGGCGCGGCAAACGAGTCTCTCCCAGACGTCCTTCATGTTCAACACATCCTGCAGCCAATTATGAATACATACTAATTACAATATTCATGATAACACAGTTAAATTCTGTTTATTTTGGCTTCACCTCGGGAGCAGGAGTACTATAAATCATTGAATGTTCTTCTGCCAGTGGACACCGCCTTTAAATCCTCCAATGCTTACATATGTATATCTTATCTCAGCATGGGCCACTCTCTGAGTTCCTGAACATATATCAACTGATTTATGTAACTAGGCTTCACAAACACCTTTTAATTGCCCATCTCTAAGCAAGCTTAGATGCAATCAGAGGCGCCGGCCGTCATACTAATGAGTTCTAGCTGAAAGTAAGTCATGGCAAATGCTTTAAGTTATTGTTATTTTGTCAATTTACTATAAGTACTAGAAGCAGGCATGGCGTCTTTGGGATCGATCACGATGGCTCCGCCATCTGTCCCGTCTGCCGCCTTTTCGGGCACCATGCAGGGAAGGGTTGTTCAGTTATCCACAGAGAGATGCTGGCTTTCAATTTGTAACCGGTGGCCGGTCCAAGCATGCCACGTCGTGGCACAAAAGATCCCGGAGTATGTCCTAATACTGTTTTCTTTCTGTATAGATGCATACTACTCTTTTTTTTCTAAGCTACGGACAATTAAAGAGCAAGGTTTCTTAGTAGTGCCGCAATCAGACGTCAACAACGGAATCGGACTTTGTGCGACCTGTAATACTAATTTCGATTTGAATCCCGATCCCGGACTAATAATTGTCCCAACAGACTTACAATTCTTCATCGACTTTGAAAAAGCAAATTATGGCCATCGGGTCCAGCAAGCCCGGCTCGGTATTGCTTCCCCGAGGGTATGTCCCTCGGCGAATGACTACCAACACCAGGCAACCACTGGCGACATAGCGCCCTCCGATAATTTTGGTCTATATTCGGCAATCATCCTCACCGATTTCCTCGGTAAAATAGAGCGGTGCTTGATCCGCGTCCTTGGCACGGTGAACCAGTGCCTGACAGGCTTAAAGACCCATTAACTGCCGGGACCGCCTGCAGGTGACCCGCTTCCTGAGCCAACGACCGAACAATCCGGGAGAATTTAGGGCTGTTGTCGACGTGCAAGGTCGGGACGTGGTGGGCGTGAGAGGAGGGGATAGGTAGGCCATAGAGCGTAAGTTGGAGAAATATATATGCCCATAGACAGGGAGACAATATCGGCACCGATACCTACCAAACCCAAGAGTGGAGGGTGAGTATTAAAAGGGGATCCGGACGAGAAGCTGTGGACGAGAAGCTGTGCATAAGGTCATGTATACTTTCTTGCTTCTCAATCCCTCCTGTATGATAGAAAAAGCTGTACCATTATCCCAGTTCCCATCGATAAAAATGTTACTTACAAAAAGTAATGTATTATTATGTTGTTAAGCCAGAGATGTGGATTGATCTCGTCGCTAGATTGGTACCTTCTGATTGCACCCGCCCATACAAACGGGAAGCGCGCACTCCGCTAGCACGCCAGGTCTGAATGAAAAATTTCAAAAGTTGATGGATGATATGATATATGTAGATTGGACATCGTCGGATACTTTCGGCTTAAGTTCGGTCCCTCATACACTACAGGCTAAAGATGTACCCTACAGTCCACTGAAGCTACATTCCACTACTTTAGCGGCTAAAGTAACCTATGATACGACAAACACGACAAACACAAACAACACGAAAAACGAGAGATGAACTTGTACCCAACTGTTCAACATACCTAGTCTCACTGGCAGTCAGTGGACTCTGGCAAAAAGTTTTAAGCCGCCGGTCAGATATGTCATTGAACAAGAAATATGCCAATCTTCCGGATCTGGTGAGTTCCAGCACTCATTGAGTTTACTACCGACTTCAAGCTAAAAATTGATCTGCGACGCGACAAAAGGACCTTGCACCAGATATCTATGAGACACCAGACCTGACCGATGAGGTGTCCACTTTGCCTGTTAGTTTGATCTCCAGGACATATATATGCCAATTGTCTTCCTCTGATTTCCTTAGCAGACGACAACAGTCCGCACGAACGTCGACTCAGATAATGAGGCCCTCACTGATCCAAACATCGACCGCCACGGTCTCAACGCCGAGGAAGCGCGCTCGCATTTTCTACGTGCCACCGTCGACACGCGAGATGTCGATTTTTCGGACACCATTGCGACAAAACGGAAAGCATACAGAAGCAAAAGTCGGCTGAGACGAAGACGCGGTGACGCGGCCGAGGAGTTGAGAGATTTCAGTGACAGCGATGAAGAGACTTTCGAGCGCAAACTCGCCCGTCTGCGGAGGGAGGCCGAAGAGTTGAAGGATGAGCTCGCACGACGGAAGGAGGTTGCTACTGTGCAACAAGAGGCTGAGGCAGATAAAGAGACGGGTGAGGAGTTACTCGAGCTGAGCCGTGCTTTGGATGATATCCATGCGTTCTCTCGCGGTGCTCCAAGAGCAAATTCGGCGGATGTTGTTCTATGGCAAAAGCTCACCACCGGTTCCCGAATTGAGGGCGAGTCGATGGGCAAAATTGAAAGCGCAGAGGCGGCTACTACAGCGGTGACTTCCTCGTCTGGCCTTCTGACGCATGCAGCTTCATTCGATGCACGTCTTACTCTCGTGGAGGCCGCTATGGGAGTTTCGACCACTTCGAACCCTTTCATAACCGAGAACAATACCGAACCCCTCCAGCCTGTCCTACCCGCTCTCGATCACCTCACGTCAAGGCTCGTTGCCCTGACGAGCACCCTGACGGGAGGACCGCCACAGTCAATGGGGTCTGTTTCTGTTAGAAACTCGACGGCGGTGGCCACGACGACCCCACATGTAGAGGCTCTCACAACTCGGATCAAGAAACTGACTGCGGACGCGGATGCGCTTGCAAACGCTCACAAGCGTGTGGTCGAGGCTGCAAAGGCCGCACAGACAGCGAGGATCGCAGCTGCTTCGGCCGACTATACTTCCAATCTATCTGCGTCGTCGTCTTCCGCTACCGAGGTCGACCCTGCAGCCTCGCAACGGGATGAACAGGCCGCCAAAATTCAGGCTTTATACGCTACTCTTCCCACCATCCAGTCTCTTCATCCGCTGCTCCCAAGTGTCCTTGAGCGGCTACGCTCACTACGCTCTATTCATGCTGGTGCGGCGCATGCCGGCGAGACCCTTGACGCCCTGGAGAAGCGGCAGCTCGAAATGCAAAAGGACATTGAGCAGTGGCAGGAGGGATTACGAGTCGTGGAAGAGAAGGTCAGGGAGGGCGAGGTGGCTATGAAGAAGAACATCGATGTCGTTAGCCCATGGGTGAAGGCCCTCGAGGCTAGGCTGTCGCGGTTGGAGATCGATAGGTGATTTTGATCGCAATGTCCTTCCTGTAGTTTGTTGCATAGAAGAAAAAAAAACTAACAGTCATGACTTTATACGGACGATTATTATACCCATTCTTGCTTTCTCTTTTTTGGTTCCTGTTTCTATACATACCTCCATATACCTACTGTATTAATACCATCTGCTTTTACCTATCTCAGCGACCAATACCTACCTACTTATTAGTAATTTCCTTCCAAGATAGATATGAAGATGGTTCATCTTTTTATTTCCCAACTTTCCCTTTGTGTGCACTCCGTACGGAGTCCTCCGTATATCATACCTATGATTCGATTTTTGGAGCGTTTCTTGAATAAAACAAGAATAGATTGCTATATGTAGCTCTATTCATGAGTAAAGGTATCGTACATAATTACGACGCTCTGGCGGAATATTACCCGCACCCTTAGGGCCATCCGACTCAACCTCATTATACACGCTTCAGGATCTTGATCTTGGGCTCAACTTTCATTTCGACCCACCAGCCCCTTGTCACATAGCGTCGGGCCAAATCTTTACCTCTATCCCACAACTGGGCACCTCCATTACCTAAGAGGGCAGCTAAAAGATCCCTTTCTACTGTTCCAGTCCCTTTCTCGCCTGGTGGAAGCACTCTAATCCCTCCAAAACCGTTCGCCACATCGAAGATTTCCCACCTGCTAGGGCCAACTCTCGATACGATATCCAGTTCATCCTCAGCCAGAACGTAGTCGAAGCGATCCCAGAACTCCGATGTAGACTTGAGACTTTCATCTTCGGTCTTGTCGTAACTCCAAAGTGATCTTCCACGCCCAGGGCTCACGACTAGCCCATCTGCAGAACTGGCTTGGGGAGGAAGTTGCAGCTGAAGAAACCGCGTCACACCTGTCTGGCACGCCAAATTTCCCAGATGTACAGAAATAGCAGGTTCTGATCCATCGGCACGCTTGTGCAAAATATGGAGAGCATGAGCACCAGGGTAATTCGTAGATGATGCTGGCAGCAAAATGAAGGTAGACACGAGGAATGACAGAGCGGTGGATAAGACGATGGCTAAGGAGAGGAAGCGGTAGAAGAGAGATTTATTTCGGTGAGTCCAAATATAGGACGTCCCCAGAGCGGCCGCTGCCGTCAGAGGCGGAATTACGTACACAATGAATCGCCATTCTTTGTGAGGTTGAAGGCTGTAGACAGCCACGTAGGCCAACGAGGGAACCAAAAGGAAAACCGCAGGCCGTTGAGATGACGGCTGAAGGAGAGAGAATGGAATTCCAATGCAATAAGTTAATGGGTTAAGGAGCAGCCGCGGAATAGCATTAGTAAAATAGAAGTACCACGGCTGAGTTCCCCAGGCTGAGGCTTGACCCGACATTACATTGAACATGAAACTTGTTAGTTCCGGCCAGAGTGGGAACTGCTGCCAAAAGAACGAGTCTATGGCCACTGTGATCGTCAGACCTATTAAAAGCCCTGCCGCTCCTGCTGGAATGATATCTCTCCGAATGTTGATGCGGCCGGCCGCGTAGAGAAAAACAGTGTGCGTCGCGAGAAAGAGGACTAGTTCAGAGCGGAATATAATGCCAGCAACTGTCACCAGGCATAAGAAAAGACGGGACCTTCTGGCACATTCCTCCACGGCAAGTGCCTCAGGGAGAATGTATCGCAATGCTAGGGTCGCTGAGAAAGGTTATAAGTTATCAACAAGTCTCCTTGAAATCAAGTCCAAGGGAAAGCCGACGCTGAGGACACCTACTGATTCCAAATGCGAACATATTCGAGAGTGTCCTAGAAGTATAGTAGATGAGATGGAATTGGCTTGCCTGGAAGATCAGGTACCAATACGCCGTCAGCTTGCCAAAGGCTCGTCGGAGGCCCAATGCGTACGAAAACAAGGCAAACGAATTGAAAAAGCCTAGCACAGCTCGGCCTAGTTATCGACAACAGAATCAGTGGTAAACCCACCATTGATGATAGGGATCATGGCTGTCGCACCTAGTAACTGCTTATCGACCTTATTATCTAATATCGTAATGAACGGCTTCGAAATTGCAGAAACGACAAGGGCGCCAGTAAACGTCCGCGGCACGGGCCCGGGGAACGAGAAATGATCAAACTGCGTCTGGAGAGTGTTCGAGACATTTCTGAAGGGTATGCCATAGGTCAAAATGTCATGGATGGCCTGGATATGGAATGATTCTTCGACCTTGGTGTATGGAGAGGCGAGTAGATGAAGGAGGACAACGGCAGGAATGATTGAAAAGAAAAGGTATTCTAAAACTTCGAAGTCAGTACTTTTTCTTTCCCTAGTTCTTGTTCTTGAAGCTGAAGTCTACGTACCAGCAACTCTCGCCATCTCGTCATATTTTTAAAGATGGAGCTATGATAGGTTTCGAGTATTGTTCTGCGATCGCGGGATGGCAGGCTTGACTCTCACCGCCTACTGAGTACTCAATCTGATTAGGTTTAACTAGCGCAAAGAATTCGGCAGAACTTTTTCTACAGCCTCATTGCCTCAGGTATTTTGGCCCCAAATACGGCCTGGGTTGGAGCCTTAAGTACCTGAGGCAACCGAAGTCATTTGGGCCAACAAGCTGGCTGAAGCCTGCTGCGATAAATCAACAACCGCACCTTCAAAAGAAACGAAATTGTCGGGTATCCAGTACTCCGATCACAGGGGAGAGAAGCGAAAGCAGAGAAGAACCAAAAAAAATGCTCTTCCTCGGACTGGGCAAGCTTGTATATACGGTATGGTATATCTTTACTCTCGAATTTGTGATGTCTCTGGGGCTAATTCCGATACAATCATTATAGATTTGCCTCATCATCAACGCAATTGCTGTCCTCTCCGAAGACCGTTTTCTAGCAAGGAGTATGCTACCCCTGTTTCTAGCTAGGCCTTCACCTTCTCATGTTTGACACCTTGCCTTGCTTGTTGTGATCATGGCTGGGACTGGGAATGAGAACGACAAACAAAAAAGAAAGACATCATCCATGCGAGAGGGAATAAATAATCATATGAGTAGCTAACTAACTGGGTGTTTATAGTCGGTTGGGGCCGCACCCAACCCGATCCCAGCTTCGGCGCAAGCCTCGATAACGCGAGTATCAAGGCCAAGTCGGTGAATCTAATTGCGAGCGTGCGGACCGTGATGCGAAGTATGTCTTCAATATACCTTGTTATGATCTTTCGGGTCCTGGGAAAAGGATAATAAGTCAAGAAAGATTCCACCCGCTAACGTTGTCTCTCAAATTTCCCCACTCAGTACCTCTTATTGTCATAAACACAATCATCATCATCTACGAGCTTATTCTGGGTTGACTGGTGTTGTCGTGCTCGGGAGGGTCAAAATAGAGAAAACATCCATTAGCAATCCCCGCTCAAGTATTGATACCCACATCCAACTCAGCTTCTCTTCTCTGCATCGTATTGCACGCCTCGGTGTGGCACTACACCATATGTATATGATTCCGGAAACGGAGGAAACCCGAGTAGAAGTCATCATGTGAGAAGGATTCATAATAAACAGATGAACCCTATCATCGCATAAACGGAACACGGAACCTTTCCAGGGCGTCATTGTGAAAAGTCGATTCAAGTGAGGAATCCGAGAATGCTTCCAAGTTCGTACCCATCACTCTTACATACTTAAGGGCAGGGCGGTTTGTGTCATTTCCATTTCCCTCCCAATGGGCTGTTTTATTAGGGGCGCTTTGGATGGAACTTTTCTAGTTATGGTTATGTATGTATGTATATGAATGATGGTAGTGCCGTTTTTTAACTTTGTATCATAGAGGAGAGAAAGGGAAGGGAGACTATATTCCTGTTCCCTTATTTTCGAAGTGACTGTAGTACATATGGATCTATGTTATAAATCACTCGAGATAACACTTGAACGAAAAAGAACACTTGTGATATGATATAAAAAAAGTTCAAGTTCACAGACAACAGTCTTTCTAATCCTCACTATCTATTTGAATCGAATTGTTATTGTCAGTACACAATATACAATGTATGTACCTGGGCATTCATTCCAGGTTCTTAGTGTAGAAAAAAAAAAGAGAGTACAGAAAAAGGAGACACATGAGATCAGATGAATAAAAAGTTGATTGATTGAAATTTATCATAGCAGTATGATCCTCAAGGTAATAATGTACCTGCCCAGGTGTATTTCACAACAATAAAAACAGAAACAGAAAAAAACATCCCACCTCATAATTCATAGAAAGTAGATTCCCGCTCGTATAATTACAGGCGTTCTGAAATCATACAATACTGTGACAGCAAAGACGGAAATGCCGTAAATGAAAAGAAGGTCGAATGATATTTTTTGTCCCCTCTTTCTCTTTGCTTTTTTCTGTTCTATCTTCCTTTTATTTTTAATTCCCTTGGTTCTTTTGGTGTTTCCGTTTTCTTGTTTAATCCCTGAGAGGTGGCTGCATGGCTGGCTTATCCTGACATGCCAAGTCCATCGCCCATACACCGTCGTCTCCTGGAAGAAAGGCCTCAATAGATAATACAATAAATAGTCCGCCCCCTCTAGTACCGATGAGAGCTCCAGACACGAGAGGAAAGTGGATGAACAAAAAATAAAATAAAATAAAAATAAACGAGAAATAAGAACTAAAATGCCAGTAAGCGAGCAGGGGTGTTGTAATCAAATACGCCCTATATGAGCATCATGCAGAATTCCAGGAGCCAGTGAGACACCAAGATATTATGTACGGCATAAAATCCGCAGTTATGTTCAAGGAAAGTACGAGAATTGAATGCTTCGTTTTTGTCCCAAGACAAGAGGATAGGAGTCGAAATGCAATATCGATGTCATATCGATGCGAACATGGTGGAAGATTTCTTTCTTAGGCCGAATCCTTTCCATTTTCCATGGCCTAGCCTCTCATTTTTAGCTTTGGCGGGATCCTCTTTAGGTATATCAAGGGCACCTGCATGAGTCGTGTCCATTTTAAGCTGTGTATCGTTGCTAGGAGGTTCTTCTGACAACTTTGTGTCAGACGCATCTGGTTCTGCTTCAATCTGTGGTGTGAGATCCGATGATCTTCTTTTCTCCCTTGATGAGAACCTTTGGCTAATGCTTCTGCTCCCGCGACGGAACCGACCAAGGCTGCCACTCAGGGTCTTCTGCAAACCTCCGTTGTCCCTAGGTCTTTCAACCTCGGGTTGGTGATGATCGTCTTCGCCTTTAGAAGCTTTGCTGGTCTTGTGAGCGGCCTTCGACTCTGCCTCCTCACGCTTGGACTCCTCCTGCTCTTGCTTCCTCTTCTGTTTCTCGGCTCTCTCTCTCTCCCTTTCTGCGGCTTTTTGCTCCCTTTCCTCTTTTGCCTTTGCCCTTTTCGCTTGAATATCACTTTTCTTTGAGCTTAGAGTCCCAAAAGTTCTGGACGGGAGCGAAGGGACCTTGGGTGGGCTAGAGGAGAGAGCGCGTTCAGGTGGAGTGAGAAATTGGGGAGTAGTTGGAGTATGCTTTAGTGGAGAGAAATTGGGAGCCTCATCCGGAGGAGGCGGGGGTCCCTGGAAATTGAACACATGATTGAGGGCGGGGGAGATGGGACTGCCATTCATCCCCATTACGATGTCTTTGTGTTCCCCGGAACTGCGAGCAGCTGCCGTATACTCATGTTCTTGCTCTCTTCGGACGGCCTCCAGAGTGGTCTGCTGGTAGAAAAGGACATAGGCACATGCCAAACCTGGCCGGTCACCGAAGAAGTTACGAACATAATTTTTATCGACCGGCTCTACCATCTCATCATCAAACAGCAGCCAACCATGATCCTCGGTCTTGATAATAGCGATGTAGTGTCCGTGGTATGGGCCTCCCCCGATATGCACCACAACCGCGTACAACTCGTAGAGTCGATCGGGATCTTCCGCATCGTCGGTGGTGTTGAATAACCGAAGATGGTAAGGATATACGACCCGATGAAATAGCTTTTGCAATCTTTGTAAATCTTCCGTGTATTTGAACCGTTTCAGATGGAGAGCCAATATCCTCGGTAGGCGTTTGATTTTCATTCTTTTCTCGGCCTCCTGGAGACCTCCGCAGTTGTCACAGTGAAACTTGTTTCTTTCGCAAAGCATCTCTTCAGCCGAAAATTTTCTCAGACAGGATGTCACCGACGAATGCTGGTCCAGATCGACTGAAAGATCCAAGAATACCTCATCTCTTTGGGAAATCTTTTCACAGGTCAGACATTGTGTTTCCGATGTTAAGGTGCCCTCGAAAAGCTCGTGAACCCATCGTGTCGTATTCGGGGATTTAGAGCCACTCGATGTGGCTGCCGTCAGTGTGGTCGATCCCGTATCAGACTCGCCGTTTTCCATACTCTGCAGGCTCTTTTCCGGCTCCGGTCGCTTGGACGACTCAGCTTCGACACTGGCGACCACCTCATTTAACAGCAAGTTTAAAAACTCGTGGGCATCCTGATGCATGGCCGTCCGAAACATCTCATGATCACGCCTCAGAACATCCAAGAAATGATGAGGGCGAATGACCCCTAGCTTTGATTGGCTCGCAACGACTGACTCGAAAATATCCTTCAGCGATGTAAACAGGGACTCGGGCATTCCGTAACTCGCCGCGTTATTCTTTGTCTCCAGCAGAGGTAATGTTTGTAGTGCCAGTTTCTTTTTGTATTCTGGTGAGTCTTTATCTTCCGGCTTTGGGGGTTGGGTCGGAGTGACACCGGCACTCCGAGAGGATGATTGCCCAGCACTGGCTCGTTGCCTTGCTGCTGCTGCCTCCGCTTCAGGGTAAGAATCGATGTTTTGATAGTGTAGGTTCTTCGCCAAAGCCGCCTCGAGGGAGTCGATTGGGGTCCGCTTTGGATAATTGATCACCGATTCTCGAAAGGGGACGGAATAGTAAAGACATTGTAGAATCGAATTGCAGTAGCTGGTTATGTCACGCGGTTATAAGTGAGAAATGCTTATGGGTAAGGGGATAGTGATCGAAGGGAGCCTACCAAGTGTTACCGTACTAGAAACGTTGGAAAACCGAAGAGTCAACCTTTGCATCAAAACGATCGGAACGTCTGGAATGCTCACATTTTCCATCCCAAAGAATTTATCACTGCCATCATTTCGAACCGGTCCTGAATCGTGCAACATCTTCTCCAGCGGAGTCATCTGTACACCATGGGGGTCTTTCTTTGGCGGGCTCGTCCCCGTGAGGCCACTCGAGGATGCCTAGGAAGAAACGGAGAGCAATCAGCGCCGTGCCTCTGCGGGACATTCTCGACAATGATTCCTAGCCGAGCTAAAGGAGACGAGGGGAGCCCGTTCGATGTCCGGTAGTTGTTTCCCGGGAATCCTCAATCCGGGAGACAAATTGCGGGTCGCAAAGACTCACCGCATTGTTTCTCAAGTTTTTAAAGAACGATCCCATCTTGACCAAGTTGGGATCACATAAGAGGCCAGCCTCATCTGGCAATCACCGCACTGCAAGAGGAAGGATAAGGTATTGTTTCCGCACCGCGATGGGGGGCCTTAAACCACCAACCACGCTGGGTTACATGCACAAGCAAGCACGAGAGGGGATCTCCAAGAGGTCGTCGCACGATCAAGCAGCTTCCAGCAATCTAACAGTTAACAGTCCTGGTTTGCGTCCGTAACGGTGCTGCCAAATCTGTCGAAGGAATATGATCAACTTGAGCGACTGGCCGGCTGCGGGACTTTTCTAGAATAACTAGCGCGATGAGGGAGCTGTAATATACAGTACAGTACTAAGATGAATCGCCAAAGAGAAGGAGGTTCGATGAATCATTAAAAAGGTACCGTAGAGACCAACAGAAAAAAGAAGCTGAAGAAACGCACCCAGTTTAAATCATGAAAAGATGATAATAATGGGGGCTGTCAAGAAGATCACTTGGTGATGGTGGACCCGTGGATGGAGGTGGATTATAACTAAACTAAATTACAACAAACTTTACCTGCAACCAGGGTATGATATGATACTAAGGTAGATGGGATGGATGGATGTGGAATAGTACATATACAAACAACAAGTAACAGAACTGAATATCTTTTCCCTCAACCTACATAGGATGAACCAGCTACTGTACATACATGACTATTACTTGACAGTTCATCTCTTGTGCTTCGTACCTAGGTATGCACATACACTACATTTTTATTGTCAACTTTATATACATCAATACCAGTTGAAATGGTTGCATGTACTCCTGAAGACAAGTCTGGGGCCAGACATATGGACAAAATCTTCACCATTCTGGTTTTTTAACCAGTTCTTCCGATTCTTGATCAGATCGATCGATGAAGGTACATACATATGTATGAACCACACGATTCTACCCGGCTGGAGACGCCTTTGGAGGGACGATGCGGTGTTCATACCAGGACTTGCGTCCGTCTGCATTGAAATGACGATTCCTAAGGCGTCCAACAGGCATCCCAGGCTCCCACCCACTACATATCATAGGTAGTTACCGGCGAACCTTCGTGATTTATTTTTATCTTTTTCTCCGGAAGATGTGCCCGAAACTTTACCACATGGGGGCAGGGAAGGTCACTTTCATAGTTACTATGTGTACAAAATGCAGACCGTGATTAGTTGCTGCTGATGGTAGGGTTGAAACACCAACTAAGCGACTCCCGCAAGCCACGTCGAGTTAATATTTTTAATGCCAGCCCTTGTCAAGAGAAGGTGGCCACTCGGGTCCAAAGACGTGGATCGCCCCCGCGACGAATATGCATCCATTAATCGTTAAGGAGGGGTACGAACAAGTTTGAAGTTTGAAGTTGCCGCGGCGGCAATAAGCGTGTACGCTTACTCTTCAGTCTTGATCCAATCATGATATCCGCGGCGATCCTGCTGTGGGACCATTGATTGTTCCTCGGTTAAGCATCGTGGCCTTCCATACCGCACCGATGTCCAAATAGAGTAAGGATAGACCCATGTAGGTGGGTTTGGAAGTCATTTGATTCGTCGTATTTAGGCGAGTTAAGGGTCTCACTTCACCCAAATAACTGCTGCGGCCTGAGGATCCACACGATGGCATGATTTCTCCAAATATCTTGCGAGAATAATAAAGTTAGACCTAAGTTCTGGAATCAAAATCATTAATAAATAAATTTTGTCTTATATGGATCTGGTCATAATCGGTATCACTACTGCAATGAATTCCGCGGCGCAGAGAGACATACATGTCACACAGATCTAGAGAGGTCACACAGAGGCGTGTCTTTATAACGCATTATTGACCTCAGGTCTGATCGTGGAAGCAAATTATACTAATATCTTATCCGTTTTTCATAGGCGAGGTCAAGTGACAAGCCCAGTGTGAGTGACTGCAGACATGATTGCATCGACAGCACTGGCAGAGTGAAGTACTCTAGTCTCTATCGTACTTTGTCGTCATTTTTTTCTAGATCCAAATCGGTATCAATTAGTAAAGACGTCATTTTTAGGAACGCATCTATCCATCCCAAATCTTTCTATCATAGTAGTTTGTTTAAGTAGCTTGGATAGGATTCCGAGCGATGTCGACACCGATATCACATGGGATTTCCCTCCATGTTACTGGACAATTACTTTGTAGAGATTAATAATATTGCCCACCCGAACAATCTCAGCAACATGTAGATCAAGAGTTTAGATTTCACTGTTTTCAGGTAAGATTCAACAGAATAAGACTCTTCATTCAGTTGATCTATGCCCGCGTGCGGATACTTCATGGCCATTCTTCTTGCAGTGTTTGCAAATGGTTTCTTCCCCCTTATTCAAGGCATCCTGCCTCTAGTAAAGTTGGTTGAGGCGCAAGGTTTGGAATCCTACAGGGTTGTAAGAATACGATTCTTTACCCATTCTTTACCCATTCATCCAGTGGTGTGTTCTGAATTTCACTGGGCCGTCTTTTGCGGTGGAAATTGAATACTACAGACTATAGTTAACAATGACTGGTTCATAACTCAATTTCCCGAGTTTCCTGTATCTGGGGAATCAGGAACTGTTGTGCATTGCAAAGGATGCGTTTCTTCTCCAAACCCACCGGTTGACTGTGGAAAGCCCGTATACTGGCTCTACCGCAAGGCTCTCGAAAATTTCTCTCTCCTTTCAAACTTGGAAGAACTGCTGGATCACATTTCACTACCAAAGACGAATCTGCTTGGAGAGACACAGCTTCTTATCCGGCAAATTGGTTCAATGGAGATAATGGTTCTCGCATTAGGAGTCAGGATTGACGTACCAGCTATTCTGTTCGCTTGCCTCAAGACATAGAAGAAAATCCAGATGATCCATACTTTCTATATATGGTCTTCTCACTAGTCGAATATGAATTTTTCATGACATACTTTCAATCCTTCCAGCAGCGTGCACCCGGCTGAAGACAGGTTTAAGACGAAGAACAAGAGGAGGACAAACCGCGATGTCCCTTGTGCAATCTGAATACCGAAGTGTGCTGGAAAGTCCCTTTTTCAGCAACTCTTGTTCTATTGCCATTGACACTCGGATGACGAGATTCTTGGAGCCTTTCAATCCTATGTAGGATAGGCTCTTAACATTACGACCTGATTTTTATCAGAGATTTATAGCAGGCCAAGAAGAGACGGCCACGGCTGCAGCACTTACAGCCAGAAGAGAGTGGTCTAAAGAATGCACAGTCCACTCTAGTCAGTGTCAATCGCATTCCAAGTTGGACCAACCCCAATAAGTTGTCTTCACTCGATGATGGTGCTGCAATTGCCTTACAAAGGGATCAATAGGCGCTCTTCAAATCCCTGGGTTCAGAGCAATTAAATAGGTAGAATGAATCATTCATAGTGTCGTTGTTGTTGCATTGTTTTACGTCCTTAAGCGGCCGAAGGCCGCATAGG